>PVJH01001795.1:0-192372 GCA_004026705.1 Nesogale talazaci | reverse complement strand
GTTTCCTTTTACCTTCCTCCTGCCCCTTAATATATTTCCTTGCAGCTAGATTGCTGTTGCTCCAACACCACCAGGATCTCTACATCCTCCTCCTTGTTGATTCTAATTCCCTAGTTGTTCCTGTCTATGACATTGTATGCTCACTGCTCCCTTCCCTGCCTCCTCCTCCCCCGAGTCCCTCCAGACCCATGGGACTGTTGTTGCTTTCTCCAAGACCTTGCTTCCCATACCTACCTTATATAAGTAGGCAAAACAAAAATAGTGGAGACCAATCAAAAAGAAAACAAAAGATTGAATAAAAAGAGAAAAGGAAAAAAAGAAACTAGCAAAAAAAAAAAAAAAAAGATCCAGAAACACCCCATCCCACAAACAACGAGAAAGCATACATGATGCCAGGCCTGTCTGCTGACCTTTATGACTCTCTCCCCAGAGAGTGAACTGCCCTCCTAGCCTGTAGTCTATTTTGAGGGCTCCTCAGAGGCTTTGTGGCTTTACTTTGTGCCCACTGCTGATCTGTTTTGTTCCTGTCTTGGTTCACCCCACTCTGTGTATGAGGGGTGGGTAGGGAGTGGGGGTGGTGTCACACTGGACTCATTCTTAGCCAAAGGTCCCCAGGATTATCCTATGTCCTGGTGTGCTCCAGTGAGGGAACATCATGTACAATTAAATTTTTAAATGACAGTGAATTGGGCTTCCATTTCAAAGAGTCCCAAAGTCTCCTTTGCACCCTCTGCCTTTCTTCCCTCACAAGTGTATAGTGCTATGACTCTGAGCTGGAGGCCAAGCCAGAAGACTCTGGCATCTTCATCAGTTTCACCTGATTAATTTGCCACACCACCTTACTAGGTGATTTGGGGTCCATTTTCTCAATTTAAAATTTTTAATTCCTCCAGATTGAGGTAACCAGAACAGATATATGTAACCTTTAATGTAGGAGAACCTTCAGGGATTCCCATTGTTTCACTCAACTTCCAAAAGTTCTGCATGAAGAACTTTGTTTCACACACATACACATGGGATATTCCACGTCCCCAAGAAAGTTATGAAAGTATGAAACACCACCTGACATGGAAGGACCTGGAAATCATTGTGCCAGGTGAAGTTAGTCAATCACAAAAGGACAAATATTGTCTGAGTCCACGACTGTAGGGAGAAACACTAATTGGTCAAATCTTGGGGACCAGTTCCCAAACAAAGGGTCATGAGCCATACATCACCAGCCTGATGTGCACTTTATAAGGACCACCTCAAAAGAAGAGACCTCACTTTGGCTGCAGTCATTCTGTCAAGAAGAGGGAAAAGAGAGAAGAGCATCTAGTTGATGCTGTACAACATTGAGAAAAGGCTGTGGCAGATCAGCAGCCCTGAAACAAGAGGAGATCCTTAGTGGGAAGTCATGCTGAGATCAGGGAATGGGGACATCTACAGTTCAGAGGAGGCACATCAGTGGCTAAAGGTAGAGGGCCAACCTCACATTGGGAAGGAATGCTGAACAATAATTGTAGGAAACCGAAGGGGAGAATAAGCCTGGTTCTATGGTCCTAGGTAGACACTTCAAATGTGTTGCTACCCAAACCCTGGTGAACTGTGATGACCGGGGATATGCTATCCCCTGAGGCCCACACCAGAAGGATTCAGCTTGACGTAAGCAACTGGGCCCTACCTTAAAACTACTTCCATCATTGGACTTTAGTCTGAAATACCCTGGTAGGAGAAGATGCAAGGGATGGCCACCCAAGACTGTGAAAATGGCAGTTGTTTGACCTTGAATGGGACCCCTGACTTAGGGGAGACCCAGGACCACCATATATTTTGTGCCTCAATGTTTCCCTTGATTAATATGACAGGTTTGGGTCTGCAAGGCAAGAATCTGCTCTGGTAAGATAGGATGCAAGAAATTTCCCCCTACCAATCTCCATGCTCAATGCAAACAGAGCTCCATAAACTTAAAAATCGGTGTGGAGAGCAAGCGAGTGAGCGAGCTCGAGCCGGCTCAGGAAACTAGATTAAAACTGGAAAACAAGTTCTAGCTGGTCTCAGCCAAAAAAAAAAAAAAACCTTAAAAATCATGCTGTACAAAGCAACTTCCCGTGCTTGCTGCCTGCAGTTGTACTCTACGAGCAAAAACTCCTCATATCAACAGTATCTTAAATTCAGTGTCATTGGATAAATTATACTAAGGGGATGATTGACAATGATTTTTTTCCCTTTGTTTCTCTCTCTTTTTTTTTAATGTTTTGCTTGTTTATTCTTGTATTTGTGTTGTTGTTGATCTTCTTAGCTCTGGTTGTGTTTATTGTTTTTGTCATGATATGACCACCAAAGTAAACCAGCGTCATTTCAGGGGACAAGAAGATGACTTCTGGGCCCCAACGTAATTTTAGCTTTAATCCAAGAACAGTAATTCCTATAGCATGGCCTTGCTAGATATTCACATTCATGAAGAGATCACCGAGGATAAGGGAGCTACATCAAGTAGGAAGAAAGCAGACGGTGCCCGGCTATCAAGTGGAATAAAGTCTGGGGTCTTGGATGCTTGTATTTAAGCAAGCAGCCATCTAAGTGAGACATCAACCAAGTCCACAGGGAAGAAGCATACCAGCCTGTGTGATCCAAAGATGACGATAGCAAAATCCAAACATGATGAAGACAAACGTCAGAGCTTAAATTGTGAGCACTCAATTTGTAGAAGGACATGGAGGATGGTGGGAACCCAAAGTCCATCTGCAGAGGGTCTGGACAGATCTGGCCTCTAGGCAATCCCCTCGAGTCACAGGTGAGGAACTTGAACAGCTTTACTATCAGACAGAGATTATTGTAAACATGAATATAGTGGATTGAACCATGCTATCATATGACACTTAGTCAATAAGTCTCCCTTCTGACCCAAACTAAATGGCTCTGTACTAAAATATTTCTAGATTGTTCCAAGAAAGAAATCTCTTCTCTGGCTTTTTAAATGTTGCTGTTGGTTTTTCCTATATTACTTTTTATTTGTATGTTTATAGTGTTGTTTTCGTCTTTCTATTTTATTTTGCATGTTTAATTGTTTCTGTTAGGTATTCAAGTTTAGCAAGCACAGAAGGAGTATCTACATAGAGACAAAAATTGATGCAATGGTCTATTGGAAAAGGGTGGGGAAGGAAATTGGGAAGAGTGATCAGTTGATTTGGGAGGGGAGAGGGAACATTCGAGTTGATTGTGAGGATATACATACACCTTTTTAGAAGCAGTTTAACTATGAAATGAATGATTTGTCAATATTACATCAAGAAAACTACTTTAAAAAAGAAAAAGAAACCAAACTTGACCTATGTTTACCATGGGTGAAAGAGAAAGAGTTTTTGCTTAGGGGCATTGGGTTCATTTAAATGATGGTGGAACAATTTGGATAGTGATAACAGTAACGGTTGTACAACATGAAGAGTATAATCAAGGGCACTGAAGTATACATGTAGAAGTTGTTGAATTGGTGAATGTTTTGTTGTGTACACATTACATAAAAATTATATGAAGTCTTCCTAGATCAGTTAAATGTAGGTAAAATGGTAGGCTCTCATAATATGCACTTCTTTATATTTTCAGTGAGAAGAAAATATATTAGACTAAAAGAATCAACTCGGGTTTTCCTAGAGTAAGAAAAATGTTCTATTTGGTGTTTTTAAAAAGTAAATAATAGATATAGACCTATATGCCTACATTATATATTAATATATTTACATATATACATGCCTATAGTTATAACTCTCTAAATGTCTTTTGCCTCCTAGTTCTTTCCTCTACTTCCTTTTCCTTTCCTTTTGTTTCACTATCATGTTCAACCTTTACTCAGCTCTCAGTAATTCCTCTCAGCTACATTGCACTTTCATCAAACCCCACCAGGCATTCTACACCCTCCTCGCCATCCAGTTTAGATATTTTGGTGTTCCCTTGTCCCTGGGTTTATTGGTTGCCTTCTTCCTTTCCTCCACCTCCCCTTGTCTCCTGTCCTCCCAGAACTGGCAGTCCTGTGTTTTTTCTTCTCAGTATTATTTGAGTCCAGATATTTATATGCTAACTATCAAGGTAACAGATGGATATTGGGCCTCTACTCAAGTCCTCCCTTAATGCAAAAACACTTTGTTTTAGTAACTTGGCATTCTGTGATGCTCACCTTGCTGACACAATCGCTGAAGTCAAAATAAGAAAAATAACCCCTGCCTAGAAGTATGTGCTACAGAGAACAACACTAAACCTACAGTTTGGGGAGAGGGGCTGGCATGCCACAACCATACAGAAGCAAACCAAAAAGGAGAAAGGAATGGTCTAGACCCCATATCAGCACACTACACCTGGAAAATGATGTCCCTGCATGAAGTTGTTAAGGCAGAGAGATCTGTAGGGCTGACAACAGCTCAAGATATGTTGTCCCCTCACAGGATCATACCTTGAAAGAGAACAATACTGGGGACACACAGGGAGGAATTAGTCTGACTCCCTCACAGGGGGCCAAGCCAAGAAGGCAACATAACAAATCAGCATCAGGAGCAAAGCAAAGCCACAAGGCCCCTGAGGAGCCCCCACAATAGACTTCACGCTAGGAGGGGCAGCTTCTGGAATTTCCCTGGGACCAGTGTCAAGAGAGTCATAAAGGTCAGCAGACAGACCTGGAATTTTGTATGTTTCTTTTTCTTTTTGCCCCAATCTTTGGCTTTCTTTTTTGTTTAGTCTCTCTTATTGTTTGTTCGCATACTTATGTAAGTATGCATGGAAAGCAAGCTTCAGGAGAAATCAATGGGACCAATGGTCCCAGAGGGACTTGGGGGGAGAAGAAGATGAGAGAAGGGAGCGGTGAGCAAACAACACCATAGACAGGGGAACAACTAGGGAATAAAAATGAATAACAACGAAGTTAAAGAGATCCTGGTGGTGTTGGAGCAACAGCAGTCTTGCAGAGAGGTGGAAGTAGAGTGAGTGTGATGGTGGGGCAGGAGGAAGGGGAAAGGTCTAGGAACCGAAGCTATAGTTAGAGGTATAAGAATAGGTGTGTACATATATAAATACATTAACATAAAAATAGAGGCATTGGCCTATGTACATATGTTTATATGGCAATACATGGAAGTAGTAGACAGATTTCGGGCCTCTGCTCAAACTCTCCCTCAACGCAAAAAAAAATTTTGTTCTAACAAACTAGCATTCTGTGATGCTCAACCTCCGAACACAGTCGCTGAAGACAAAATGGGTACATAAGTAAATGTGATGAAGAAGGCAGATGGCTCCAAGCTATCAAAAGATATAGTGTCAGGCTGAGCCCCGGTGGCATAAGTGGTTGAGTGTGGGACTGTGGCCCGTGGGCTTGACGGTTCAAATCCAGCGATGGGTCTCAGGAGCAGCACTGGGTAGCGCCCACGACCACCAGAGGCAGTGACCTCCCCCCCCCAAAAAAAAGATATAGTGCCTGAAGTCGTGCAGGCTTGAAGTTAAACAAGTGGCCATCTAGCAGAGAACCAACAAGTTCACATGGAATAATCACACCAGTCTCTGGTCTGCAGTCATGAGATGTTAATGGGATCAGGTAACAGGCATCATATTGTAAGACCCTAAAAAAATAAACAAACAAACATATCATTGAAAACAAGTGGGGTCACAGCAGAGACCCCAAACCATCTGTAGACAAAGGAACATCCCATCATAGAAGGGTCACTAGGAAGGAATGATTCAGTCAGAACACTGATGAAACACACATAATCCCTCACTTCCTTGAGACTTCTTCACCACCCACTCTAATGGCCCCAGTACTCCCTTTCATGGCTGGCTAGACTGGGGCATGTGCAGATAAGGAATAAAACTTCATGATACATGAAATCCAGGGACAGGAATGGGAGTAGCAATGCCAGAAGGGTAGGGGGTAGATGGGGATAGGAGGGGGGACTCATCACAATGATTGACACATAATCACACCCCTCCCCCTCAAGGGAGACAAACAACAGAAACCATTGGGGAAGGGAGACAGTGGTCGGTGTACAATATGAAACTAATAATAATTTATAATTTCTCAAGGGGTCACCAGGGTGGTGGGGGACAGAGAGAGGAGGAAAAGTGGAGCTGGTATCAAGGGCTCAATAGAAAGTTAATGATTAGAAAATAATGACAGCAACAATAAAATGATGGTTTAATGAAAATAAAAATTTAAAAAAGCAAATGTGATGAAGAAAATTGATGGTGCCTGGCTATTACAAGATATAGCATGTGATGTCTTAAAGACTTGAAGTTAAACAAGCAGCCATCCATTAGGGAAGCAACAAAGCCCACATGGAAGAAGCACCCCAGCATGTGTGATCACGCATGAGGTGGCGACAGGATCAGGTGTCAGACATCAGAAGACCCAAAACAAGCAATCATGTAGCTCCCAACAAGTGGGTTTGTCATGGAGACTCAAAGCCTACCAGTAGAAAGTTGGACACCCCCTCACCACAGAAAGGGATGAGCCAGCGAGGATACAGTATAGCACTGACAAAACACCCAATATCCCTCTAGTTCAGGGGTTCTCCACCTTCCTAATGCCACGACTCTTTAATACAGTTCCCTGTGCTGTGGAACCATAAAAATATTTTGGTTGCTACTTCACAACTATAATTTTGCTATTGCTAAAATTCACAGGTTTCCCCTGTGAAGGGGTCATTTATAATAATTAATTATTTAGGAAATAAGTATGGTTTATATTGGTATCTTAAACTTAATCTGTACTGAATATTTTATCATGGTAATTCTCCAACCTGGATAAAAATTAGAATGCTACCTTTTTTTTTGAATGAAGATTTTTTAAAATTAATTGTTTTATTGTGAGCTCTTACAGACATCATAACATTCCATAGTTCATCGCATCAAGCTGTGCTGTATCATTGCTACCACAAACAGTTTCCAAACATTGTCTTTCTTCTTGCACTCCTTGATATCAGTTCCCCTCAACCCCCACCCAACATCCCTTGAGCCCTTATTATTTATTTCTTGTTGCCATACCTCGCCCCATCCACTATCTCCTTTCACATACAATTCTGTTGTTCACTTTCCGTGAGTGGGGTTCTACAGTCAGCCCTGGGATCAGCTCCCCACCCCCCTCCCTGTACCCCCTCAGGGATGACCTTCTGATGTGTGCGGGGTGGGAATGGGATGCAAGGGTGGGCTATGTCATCACCTTGCTGCCATCTACTGAGAGTGTCTGTGGAAACTGACTCAGCTCCAGCTCGGTCTCCACAGCCAAGAGAAAGCAAGAGGCTGCTCCAGATATCTGCTCTGCTCTGGGTCTCTGGTCTGCTTCTGAGTCTCTGGCCGGACTTGAATCTCCACATTCTCTCATTGTTCTGATCTTCAGGTCTTCACTCTCTGCCATCTTCAGTCTCAGCACAAGCCTGCTTGTTACCAGGTGAAGAGATCGCCCACAAGCACCGGTCATCCCATTTCTTAATAGCTATTTAAAGATGACCACCCTGACTGGACGAATCCTTTGAGTATTTTTGTCTTTTCCCATTTTGTGTGTGAATTTTTTTCATTCTCTTAGCATCTGTAAAACCTATAAAGGGAAATTAGAAGCAAATTTGATAAGGTCATTCTAGTGAATCTTATTTAGGACACTGAGATAGTTAAGATTTATTTTGCCATCCTGGCTGATAAACACGTGGGATTAATCGAAGGGCAGAGATATAAATGATTTGCTGAGCCTCACCTTTTTTGGTTCTCTTGTCTCACTCTCTGATGGTCGGATCAATATGTAGCTTCCAGTTCTCTGCCTCAGCTGGCAAGGCTCATTTCCTGAGAGATATCCCTGAGGAGAAGCCACATGGACTTAACCCTGATGCAGCCCTGGGTGCTGGAGAAGCCACATCAAGACCCCTGCCAGCGCTGAGATGCTTACAACACCACTGCATCCAAAGACTTTCTACCCCTTGGCCTGTGGTCCTCCAGCATTCGATGTTATTGTGTGTGTTTTATGAGTTTGAGGAGGACTTGGTACATATGGCTAAGTCAGACTTATGGGCTTGGACTGAACTGAGTTGTGATGTTTCTGAATGCTCATTTACCCCTTCTATAAATCTCTCTCTTATGTGAGTTTCTGTAGGATTTTCCCCTCTAGTTTACGCAGACTAACACAGGACATCAACTGCTGAGTTCAGGAGTTCCCAAGAGAGCCTTTATTTCTGAAAATCTGGGGTCCGCATCAATACCTCACTATGACACCGTGTGATCTATAAAATTAAAAATTGATAAACTAGACTTCATTGAATTTAAAATGTCACCTCTTTGAAAGAAATGCTTAAAAGAATAAAATGTCACCAACAAAATATTTGCATATATTGTATCTGATTTTAAAAAACTTGTATTGAACATGTGTTCAAAAATTCTCAAAGTTCAATAGCATGAAATTAAGCAATCTAAAAAAAAGTCAAAGGATTTGAACAAACAATTCACCAAAGAAGACTTACAAATACATAACAAGTATATGAAATTCAACACCATTAGTCATTAGGGAAATGAAAAAGAAAACACCATAATGATATACTCTTACATACATATTAGAATGTCTAAATTTAAAAACACAAAATAGATAAATTTCAAAATAATTTTGCTATATGAATTAAGTCACACTAAAAAATAATAATAAAATAGACTACATACTCTATAACCCACTACCCATTGCTATTGAGTCTATTCTAATGCATCCAATATATAGGATGTGAGGCTATAAATCTTTATGTGAACAGACCACCTTGTCTCTCTTCCATGTGGGGGCTTATGGGTTTGTAAAATCAACCTTGCTATAAGCAGCTGAACATGGAACCCGCAGTACTCCCAGGACTCCTCACACTATACAACTCCAATTATATAAAATTCTAGAAAGTGAAACTTATCTGTATTAAACACTAGCATAATTACATGTATGTGTGAAGAAAACAAAACATTTCCTATCTGGACTGATAACTTGACCTGATAAATGTAAAAGAAATTAGGGTGTGGCATCAACAATTCATTCGTGGAAGCGGCAGTCAAGAAACCAAATGATGTATTACTGCATTAGCTGGACCTATTCTTAAAGACCTCTTGAAGTTTTAAAAAAACAGCATTTTCATTTTGATGACTGAGGCTCACCTGACCCAAGGGATGATATTTTCAACCACCTTCTATGCATACAACAGTTGGACGAGTGAAAAGGAAGATGGAGCAGAATGGATTCATTCTATCTGTGGTGTTGGTGAAGCAGACTCATCCCCTGGACCTCCAGAATAACAAACCAATCAGTCCTAGAAGAAATGCAACCAGTATACTCCCAAGGGATGAGGATGGTCAGACTTTGACATGCCTACTTTGAACATGCCCAGTCTAATCACTAGAAAAGGGCATCACAGTAGGCAGAGTGGAGAGTTGACAGAGATGAGGGTGTCCTTCAGTGACATAGATTGACATAGTGGCTAAAACCTAATCGCAATCAGGAAAATGGTACCGGGGTGGGCAACATTTTGCGGTGCTACAGATAAAGTCACCAGGAGTCAGAGTTAACTCAACAGCAGTGAGCCCTGGCAGCCGAGTTAACTGTGATATAGTGGTGGTGATAGGTTTTATTGAGAATTCCGAATGATGACAGGCTAATGATCTACTTTCAGCAATTAGTCAATGAAAACATTATATATCACAACATCGTATTGTCCGACTCACTTGTTTCAGATATAGCATGAGAAGGAAACAATAGCTGGGGGAGGATGTCATGCTTCTTGAATCAAAGGACCAGAGTGGGTAAGGGAGACTTTGGGTGAGACGGATAGGCCAAAGAATCACCACAGTGAACACAAACGTGACAGCAATTGAGAGGATGAGGCAGGATAGGACAGCATTGCATTCTATTGTCTACAAGGGCCTCCGGGTAGTAGCTAACTCAATGGTAATTATCTATTGATCTAACATTAACTAATACATAATGACAGAAAGAGTACACCATATCTGGTATCCTTTCCCAAGGGTATAAAAATCATCTGAGTACTTGTGCAAGCTATCACATCACTGATAATGTAATTTCATGAGGGCCAACATAATTTAGCTCTTAGAACAATGCAAATATTTCAGGCTCAAGAAGGGAAGCTTTCCTCTTGCTTCCTCAGAAATGCATAAAATAACGGCGGCCGGGTATGTTTGGTTGTTTGGGGGAGTGCACAGACTACTTCTGCATAATGATCTCCCAACCAAGCCCCCTTCCCGCCCCCCTAATAAATCCATGGCCACGGAGTGGATTCCGACCCACAGCAACCCCACATCGGGGGTCGGGGGCTATAAATCAGCACAGAAACAGACAGGCTCTTGCTTGTCCGCCTGAGTGACTGGTCAGTTTGAACCACCGACCTGGCAGGTAGAAGTTAACTGTTTACCTACTAACACCTCCAGGGCTCCTCAGTCTGGGAGTTGATGGGTCTGGAAAATCAAGACGTTTGAGTAACAAGAATTGTGTCTGACTGGTAACTCAAATTGCAAGTTAGTCGCTACTGTACACGGAATCCCTCAGGGCTTCCTGTGGTCTTTGTGCTTCTCCCTCATGTCCGCCCGTCCCACCGAGAGGCGACGGGGCCTGTGATGGAGGTTGGCACACGGAGTGTGCTATCGTCACGTGTCAGGGAGAAACCCCCAGCCCAGGCCCTAGGGCAGAGGTGGGCAAACTGCGGCTCTTTCGGTGTGAATGTGCGGCTCCGAAGTAACTCTGAAAACACTTGAAGGTTATGGTTTCAGACCACGGTGATTTCATTTGTTTGGGAAAACATACGTAAGGCTCTTGTGTGATTTTAAAGTTGTTAGGAGGACAGGATTGGCTCTTCAGTCTTAAGAGTTTGCCGACCCTTGGACTAGGGGATTCAGGGCTTTCAGGGACAGGTAACAAGCCTAGTCTTTGTTTGGAGGGTGACGTTTTCTCATTTTATCTCAAACCCTGAGAAGTGACTTAGGTAAAAGGTCATCAGGGCTATGCCTTGGAGCGCCCAGACAGCGATGCCCTCTTGTGACTCTGGGGACCACACTTGGGGGCGCCTGCCTGCCTGCCGCCTGCGCTGGCACCCCAGGCTGGGGATGTGCTGGACTCTACCCAGTCTGTGGTTTCTCCGCTCCAGTACGACCTCCTTACCAGGCTGGGCCCTCCTGCAGAACCCCCGGGTCAACAATATTCCATGCCTCCTGCTTCATGTGTTTTCCGTCTTCACAGAAGCCAATATACGGCTGACGCCATAGCTCTTGTCTTCTGAAAACGCCTCTGAAACCGCGGGTTTCACATGATTTTTCATGATGACAATGCCTTCCAGAGCAGGGTCACTCGTGGCCATCGTGTCGATTCTGACTCAGAGCGGCCCGACAGGACAGGGTAGCACTGCCCCACGGGGTCCCAAGACTGTAAATATATATACAGAAGCAAATAGCCGCATCCTTTCCCTATGGCGAGGCTAGTAGGTTTGAACCACTAACCTTTCAGGTAACAGCCCGGCATGAAACCACTGCACCCCCCGGGCCCCTCCCTGTGGTTGTTGGGTGGGAGCGCGTTCCCACTCACCGCAAAGCCTACAGTACAACAGGAGGAAACTCGGGCCGCTCCTGCGCCCGCCGCACATCAGAGGCTTAGATTCATGCTGTCTTCTTTCAGGGTCTGAACGTCTTACCGTGTCTTCCCACAGCACTAGTCAATATGTGCTGAGCTGAACATCTGCTGTGCTTACAGCACTGTGTAAAAGGATCAGAGGGGCCTGGGGAACTTCAAGTCTATCACTGGGATGGAAAACATGAGCGAAAAATAAAAGTGCATTCTTTTTCTTAAAAATGGCGATACCGGGAGGGTGGAGAGAAAGTGGGGTAGGAAAGGGGAACTGATTACAAGGGTCTACATATAACCCTCCTCCCTGGGAGACAGGCATAGAAAAGTGGGCGAAGAGAGATATCAGACAGTGTAAGATGTGACAAAATAATAATAATAATAATCTGTAAATTATCAAGAGTTCACAAGGGAGGGGTGCGGGGAGGGAGGGGAAAATGAGTTGCTGATGCCAAGAGCTCAAGTAGAAAACAAATGTTTTGAGAATGTTGAGGGCAATAAATGTACAAATGTGCTTGACACAGTGGATTGTTTGGATGTATGGATTGTGGTAAGAGTTGTGTGAGCTCCCAATAAATTGATTCAAACAAGCACACAAACAATAGCTTAGCTTCATTAATCTGGGGAATACAAATAAAAGGTCCACCTATACCAATAAGCTCTTGTCAGAACTATTCCTAAGTCACTGGCAGTGGGCTTTGTTTCTTGGTTGGTAGGCTCAGAATGAGAACTGTAATGGGAAAGGTCTCCTGGGATCCTTCTGTTCCTGGGAAAGGGACAACCCTGAGGAAGAGGGGCCGCCCTGAGAGGTGGGAATGCCCTGAGGGGCCGCCCTGAAGTGAGGGGTACCCTGAGAGGGAGAGGAGCTGCAAGACTCAGTCTCATCAACCCCACTGAGCTCTGTTTGCAGATGGCTGACTTGGTCCAAGTTTTGCTGCTGTGTATATTGTCAAAAATAATACTGTAAGTAAAATGAAAAAGAGTGACACCCTGGAGAGGAAAAAGGCTTTTCTGAAAATAATGCCTCAGCCATAGGAGCTGAGCTTCTTTTTCTATCGATTGCTTTTGGTCTGCCCTCTCTGTGGTGACTGTAATTAGAACTGGAGGGGAGGTAACCGACGGGAGAGGAAAACCTTGCTGATCTTGGGGGTCAGGAGAACATTTGCACAAATATGAATACTGTGCCCTAAAATGCCTTCCAGGATCTCCTATTTAGCCCCTTGTTTAATGGTTTTTGAGCAAGAAGAAGAGGAGCCTATCAGGCCTGGAAGACATACTAACTTGGAGATAATTTTGCAGGGCCACGAAAGGAGACCATGTGGCCAGGAATAGCTCCTACAGACCCTTAACCAAAAAACAAGCTATGATTCATCATAGAAAAATTATGCCGATCATTAGGTACACGGGATTGAGTTTAGCGCCCAAACTGGCTGGTGTATCATGAGGTCAGAAGCCGTGGGCTGGTGCAGGGAGTCTTGTGCCTATCAAGAGTGAGGGGAAAAGATCGAGCAATATGAAGAAGGTGACGGTTCTGCGCGGATGGATTTCCGGCTGTGGCACAAAATGATATTAAGGAGGCATGCTCAGGGTTAGTGCATAGCAAGAGTTTCCACACAGTCCTTTGATTACTGCTTGCCCATTTGCAGTCAGGCCTAACTCAATATCCCTCAGAGATGAAATGGTCTCTTGCATCTCTGTGCACCCACCCTTATGAGTGCTGGGTATTCTCTTTCATCCTAGAGAAAGCTTCTTGAGGTTAGGATTGCACCTCATTTATTTTCACATCTTCATTGTACCTGGATGACGTTTTGTGTTTCCCAAATGAACTGATTATTAAATGGCCTAGAATACTCTGAAGATAGACTCCGATGATAAAGACAGGTTCATAGAAGACACTCATGCTCTTAAATTCATATTATACTGTACTAGTTCCACATAGACTTGTGACATTGGTAAGCGATGTTTTCCCCTTCTCCCTCTTGGCGGTTGCTTCCCCTCAGAACCCAAGGCAGATTTGCAGATCCCTATCCCTCCTGGGACTGCCCTTCAATCTAAAATCAGTCTGGTCATAATGTTGAGCCCTGCTTGTTCCAGATTTCCTGTTCACCACAGATCTCGGCGCTGCTAGAAGATCTTCTGATGGTGAGGTTCTTACAAATGGGCCTGTCGTTGAAGTCCTCTCATTGTTCCAACACATATCTATGGAATTGATTGATTGTGTATCTGAGACTCTTCTAGGGGCTAGGTCACATCAAAGAATAAAGCAGAGGGGTATCCCTTCCTCTATGGACAATGCTTTCCTGGAGATGTGAGCAGGTAATACATTAGGACAAAGTGTCATGTATGTGGGAGGTTAGTGATATGCACTGAAAAGAAGATAGGAAAAATGAATGCGGGGTGTCAGGCTTGTCGTTTAGGGAGGGAAGTCCTCGTGGAGAAAGTGGCATTGAAAGATGTCAGAAGCAAGTCACTTAGGAAGTCCATCCCAAACCGAGGATCAGAAAGCACAAAGGTCTGAGGCATGAACATACCTGTCATGGGAGGAACACAGGGACATCCGTGGGGTGTGAGCAGAGTAAATGAGTTAGAGAGGAAGAGTCGATGGGTAACAAAAACTAGATGACATAGGGTCTCATAAATACCATACAGGCAATCTCGGGGCCATGAGCAGCAGACCTAGTGAAAACTCAAAGTTGCCCTTGATGGTTGTGTAAATTTGTCCTCCCACCACTTGTCTGCCAGTTTCCAGATTGTGGTGGCTTATGTGTTTCTGTGATGCTGAAAGCTATGTCACTGGGGTTCCAAATGCCAGCAGAGTCACCCAAAGGGAACAGGTTTCAGCAGAGCTCCCAGGCTTAGAAGAAACAATGAAGAAAGACTCGCCCGCCCCCCCTCCACTTTGTCCGAGAAGCCGCTGAAAACCTCATGCATAGCTTTGAAGCATTTTCAAATGCTGAAAGCCTGAACAAAAGAAACAACATTGTACAGATTCTGCCAGCAGATGAGCCCTCATTTCTGAGAGCACTCGAAATGTGACTAGAGAGGAGATGATTTCTTGAAAGGGAGTCGACCGTGATGAGACTGGTGAGGTGAGTCCAGTGAAGTCTGTGGGAGTGGAGTCTTCAGGATCTTCATTTGCTGATGGGGCACAACTCAAGGTAAAATTTTTCTAGTGACTAGAACTTGGAATGTGCAAAGTATGAATTTAGGAAAATTAGAAGTAGTCAAAATGAAATGGAATGCATGAAGATAGATATCCTAGGTATCAGCGAACAGAAGTGGGCTGGTTTGGGCCATTTGAATCAGAAAATCATATGGTTTACTATGCCAGGAATAACACAATCAATAAGACTGGCATGGCATTCATTGTCAGAAAAAATCTTGCTTAATCCATCATGACATCCAACCTGTGATCAGATTACATCTCTCTGCCTTCAAGGAAATCCAGTCAACACAACTATTATTCAACTTTACGCACCAACCACAAAAAAACTAATGATGAGGAAATCGAATAATTCTACCAATGGATTCAGTCAGAAATTGATCAACCGTGCAATCAAAATGCACTGGTAGTTACTGGTGATTGGGATGCAAAAGTTGGAAGCTAAAAGGAAGGAACAGTAGTTGGAAAATTTGGATGTGGTGATAGAAAAGAAGCTGGAGATCGCATGATAGAATTTTGCGAAACCAACCACTTGTTCATAGCAAATACCTCTTTTCAATAGCCTAGAGGTGACTACATACATGGCCTTCCCCAGATGGAATACACAGAAATTGAATTGACCGCTACTGAGGGATGACAAAATGGGGAAACTTAGTATCAGCAGCTGAAACCAGATGTGGGCTGACTGGAACAGATCATCAGTTGGCCATATGTGATGTCAGGAAATAGCTGAAGAAAATGAAAAAAAAATCCATGAGAGCCAAAATACAACCTTGAGTCCATCTCACCTGAACTTCAAGAACAGATGCATGGAACACGAATGAGAGAACACTGGATGAATTGTGGGAGGACATCAAGACCGTCATTCATGAGGAAAGCAAAGGGTCATTAAAAAGAAAAGATGGAGGTCAGGAGAGGCTCTGAAACTTTCTTTTAATCATAGACTAGCTAAAGCAAATGGAAGAAAGGGCAAAGTCAAGGAGGTGAATAGAAAATTTCAAAGAGCAGCTTGAAGAGACAAAATCAAATACTGTAACAAAATGAGCAAGAACCTAGAATGAGAAAACCAAAAGGGAAGAAAAACTTCAGCACATCTGAAACGAAAAGAACTCAAGAAACTAGGCAAGCCTAAAATTGGAATTTTGAAACATTCCAGAGGCACACAACTTGGAATGATGCAGGAAGCATCAAAAGAAGATGAAAAGATTACACAGAATCACCAGACAAAAAAGAACTAGTCACCATTCTACCATTTCAGGAAGAAGCATAAGAGCCAGAACCCATGGTGCTGGAGGAAGGAGTTTACACTGCACTGAATGAATTAGCCAAAAACTAAGGTTCTAGAGTTAATGGAATACCCATTGAAATGTTTCAGAAAGCTGAAGAAGCACTCACTCGTCTATGTCAGGAAATTTGCCAGACAGCTACCTGGCCACTGACTATAAGAGAGCTATGTTTATACCCATCCCAACAAAATGCTCAAACTATAGAATGATATTGACGATATTGCGCACAAGTAAAATGTTGCTGAAGATCATGCAGTCACAGCTGCAGCAGGACATTGACAGTGAACAGCCAGAAATGCAGGCCAGATTCTGAAGAGGAAGCGGAGACAGGGATAGCATTGCTGACGGATCTTAGTTCAAAGCAGAGAGTACCAGAAAGATGTTGGCTTGTGTTTCATTGACTACGCAACAGCATTTGACTCTGTGGATCATGATGAACTGTGAATAACCTTGAGAAGAATGGGAATTCCAAAACACTGTATGGTGCCCCATTGGAACTTGTACATGGATCACAAGGCGGTTCAAACAGAACAAGGGAATGCTGCATGGTTTAAAATCAGGAAAAAGTTGTGTCTGGATTGTATCCTCTCACCAAACTTGCTCAGTCTATATGCTGTATGTAATCATCAGAGAAGCTGGATTATGTGAAGAAGACTGGGTTGGAGGAAGGCTTTTTAACAGCCAGCGGCATGCAGATGACACAACCTTGCTTTCTAAAAGCGAGGAAGAAATGAAGCACGTGCTGATGAAGATCAAGGATTGTAGCCTTCGGAATGGATTATAACTTAATGTAAAAAGATCAAACTCCTCACAACAGGACTAAGGAGTAACATTATGACAATTGGAGGAAATGTTGAAGTTGTCAAGGATTTTGTCTTCCTTGAATCTACAAACAATGCTCATGGAAGTAGCAGTCAAGAGATAATCTCAAAAGACATTGATTAGGTAAATCTGGTGCACGAGACCTCTTCAAAATATTGATAAGCAAGGATGTTACTTTCAGGAACACGATATGCCAGATCCAAGCCATGGTGTTGTCCATTGCCTCATATGCTTATGAAAGCTGGACTTTGAATAAGGAAGACCAGAGAAGAAGTCTGGTGCTGGAGAAGACTATTGAAAGTACAATGGACTGCTAAGCGGACAATCCAATTTGTTTTGGAAGTAATAAGGCCAGAGGGCTCCTTGGAGGCAAGAATGGCAAGACTTTGTCTTGGACACTTGGAACATCTTGTCAGGAGAGACTTGTGCCTGGATAAGGACGTCATGCTTGGTACAATGGTAGGTGGCAAAACAGAGAAAGGTCCTTTAACGAGATGAATTGGCGGAGTGGCTGCTCCAGTGTGCTCAGGCACGGGAACAACTGTGAGGATGACGCAGCATGGTGCAGTGTTTCATTCTGTCGAGCATAGGGTCACTATAGGTGGGAACTGATTAGCTGGCACCCAACAATTTTGTTCTCACTCTGAAACAATTGGACTAACACCATTCATAAGAAATTATTCTTCACAGTCCCCTTTATTTGCTTCACAAAAAGCTTTTAGTTTATGGAAAACACTTTGAAAGCTTTTCTTACACTAAGCAAACTAAGACCTAATTATGGAAAACTGAGTCAATTCTGACTAATAGTGAATCATTATCATATTTCCAAGGCTACACATCTTTAAGGGAGCACATTTTTCTCTTGAGGAGTGACTGGTGAGTTTTAATCACTGGCCTTGCTGATAGCAGTCTACTGCTTACGCAACAGCACCACTAGGGTCCTTACTTTGTGGTTTAAAATATCAGACACAGCTGTGGGGATCTGCAGGCTATCTCTTATCTGGAGGACGGTCATAGGGAGGAGTGGGCAGGGGGAGATGTCGAGCAGTGTAAGATATGACAAAACAATAATGATTGCTTGCAGAGTAATGAGGACTGGGGGGGGGGGTGAGGATAAGGTTGGAAGGGGAGGAAGGGGGGCTCATATCAAGGGCCCAAGTGGAAAGGCAGATGTTGGGAGAATGTTGACGAGGGCAGGCAGGTGGGGGTGCTTGGCACAGTATATGTAACTATGTATTGAAATATGTATGATGAAAGCGATGTATGAACCCCCAATAAAATGATTAAATAAAAAAATTAAAATAAATATAATACTCCATAAATAAATATGAAGAGCTTCCAAAAAAGAAATAAAACATCAGACACTGGATATCCCTTTAAAACTGCTACATAGAGTTTTACCAGAGAGCCTCAATTTACAATCTAGATCCAGAATCCAGGTTATGGAAAATATCGAGAGAAGATGACTATGCTAAATTATACCACGGGTATGTGATGAGAAAAATCTATCAGTCAAATGACCGAGGCACGTGAAAAGACACATTACAAGGAACAGAATAGTGTGGATGAGTAGTACAAGAGATGCACAAATATATCAGGTTTGAAAATGGCAAACACTGGACATACTTTTCACTTACTTACTTACTTGTTATCCAGTATTTTGCATGTACAACAATAGTAAAACTACTATCCAACGATTTTGCACATTAAGAATGGATATCTGGCCACCATAACAAAAGCAGAAACAGGAGATGAAAGTGGCATTGGCTCTTATAATTCAGGTTGTGCATTTACATGCTGGGCTGTGCTGCACAGTGGCTTGGCAGTTATGAGATGATGTAAATTTGGCAGTTATGTAATGATACCTGTTTAGTCATCCTCCATTTTGTGATCTAACGTGGTCAATCCTTTATTTCCATGGAATGCCATTTTTTTGTGTCATGAGTTGGTCTTTGGAACCTAACCATGTCATAAATGAAGAGTAAGTGTCAATAGTATAGTTCACGTATGCACAGTGAGGTGAGAAAACAATTTACTTAGTGCCAGAAAGTACTAACAATAGAAAACAAGCCTTCTGGTCACCTCTTGGAGGAGGGGCCATGATGGGGTTGTGGTACATGGAAAGGTTTATAGGTTAGCTAGAAAAGCTTTCATTCCTGAAATGAATATGCCTGCTCCTAATGATTCATTATGCTATACATCTCTATTATGTGGTTTTTGTATTTGTGTTTAACAATAAAAAGGTTTTTTTTAACTGAGTTCAGCAGCATTATTACATAAAAAATCAATATATAAACAGCTTTATGTAACATTTTTTAAAATATTTTTATTGTGTTTTGGATGAATGTTTAAATAGCATGTTAGGCTCATGTCAAACAATCTATATACTATTCACTAACATTGGTTACATTTTCTACCTAGTATCAGCAGTCTCATTATTTCCATTCTGGTTGATCTGTTTCCATTAATCTAGCTTCCCTACCCTTTGTATACTCAACAAAACACGTGTAAATGTCTTTCTTATATTTTTTACCTTTAGCCAAGATGCATCTGACATGAGAAAAAATGCATCTGATATCCTTCCGCATTCCCTTCTAAATCCAACATGAGGGTCTTTCAGTTTGGGGTTGATGTGTGGCTGTAGCAGGGTTTAAATTATCTTCAACAAAAACTTGTTAGCATGTGCTGTTAATAGTATTTGCTCAATAATTTCATCATTCTATTGAATCGTCTTTTTTTTGGAATGGGCACAAATATGAATCTCTTCAGTCAACCGGGCAGGCAACAGTCTTCCAAACATCTTGACACAGACATCCTGACCCAGCTGCTTCCAGCATTGCATCTGTCTGTTGAACCTTCGAGGTCAATAGTCCATCAATTCCTGGAGCCTTGCTTTTTGCCCATCCCACCACTGCAGCTAGTACTTTCTGGTACTATCAACCCTTGATGGCATGCCACCTCCTGAAAATATCAAATGTCAACCAATTCCTTTGGGTACATTCCATTTTCTTTTGATGCTTCCTGCATCATACAATTTTTTGCCCATCAAAGTTTTCAGCATTGCAACCAATGGCTGGAATTTTTTCTTCAGTTCTTTCAGCTTGAGAAATGCCAAGCCTGCTTTATTCTTTTGATTTTCTCTCGTTCTTCGTACATTTCATTGTGGTACTTTACAGGTTGCCTTCACGGGTCACCCTTTGAAACTGCCTGTTTAGTCATCTTGCTACAATCTTTCTTCTGTTTCCTTTAGCTCCTCTGCAGTCAAAAGCAAGTTTCAAAGTCTCTGAGAACATCCTTCTTGCTATTTTCTGTGTTTCTTATATTTTTAATGACTTTTTGCTTTCTCCATATAAATGGGCTGACCTGACCTGGTGATGGCGTCGGATGCATGTTTGACTGCTAACTGTTCAATTCCATATCAATATCCCTGGATGCCACCACACAATTTGGCTGGTCCTTGGTGTTCAGTGTTGAATGTATCCAATCTTTACTTAAGATGGTTTCTAAATTGAGGCAGGAGGCATTCCAAGTCATATGCTGACTCTCTTAAGATTTGTTTGGATTTCCTTCAGTTTCAACGTGAACTTGAATGTGAGCAACTGAAGCTCTGTTCTGCAGCCAGCCTCTGGCTTTGTCTTGACTGATAATATTGAACTCCTTCGTAGTCTGTTTCCACAGATGTTGTCTACTTAATTTCCATGTAGACCTACAGGTGAAGTACACATGTACTTCATTTGCTTTATTGGGGAAAAAAAGTGTTTCTTATTAATTAGTCATTGGAGTTGCAGAATTTTTTCTGGTGATCTCTGACATCATTCCTACTACCGAGGCCATGTTTTCCAACTGCTGATCCTTTTCTGTTACCAGCTTGCATATTCCAATCACAGTAATGATTAGTGTATCTTGGTGGCACACCTGATTGATTTTAGCAGTTCATAAAAAAATCACCAATTTCTTCTTCTTTAGCATTTTTGTTGGTCTGTGACTTTGAATAATAGTCATATATTAACAGGCCTTCCTTCCAGGCATAGGGATGTTAAACTATCATTGCCCCTGATAGATCTTGAAATGTTCTCTTTGGGGCTGAGCCCCGGTGGCGTAGTGGTTGTGCGCGGGACTGCGGCCCACTGGGACGGAGGTTCAATTCCAGCAGTGGGGCTGGGCCTCCTACTCCCACCACCGGAGGGCAGTGATGCCCCCCCCCCCAAAAAAAAAAAAAGAAAAAAAAAGAAAAAAAAAAAGAAATGTTCTCTTTGTTAATGAATGCTGCACTGCTCCTCTTTAATTTTTCGATCCCAGCATAGTAAACCTGATTGGGAAGATAATGGCCACCTGATTGTGTGATTCAGAATGGCCTATCCCAGTCCACTCCATCTCATTTTTGACTCCAGTTTCATTTCATTTTTGACAACTGTCAATTTCCCTTGACCTGTGCTGCAGACATTCCATTTCTAATTAGTAACAAATCTTTACAGCTGTCACTGCTCATGTGGAGACATGTCTCATCAGCAAAGGAAGGTTCTGAGAACTTTTCTCCGCGCAGGCCATTAGGGCCTGCTCTGAGGAGGTAGTCCTTCTGCGGTTGTATTTTGAGCACCTCATCTTTCAGCACCATATCAGATCGTCATCTGTAGTTATCCATAAAGCTAATTTTTAGACACAGGTCTAGGCTTTTCCCGGTCTGCCTTAGTCTCCAGCTTCACTGAACCCTTTCCACCACTGGGGACCTTGCTGGTATTGAAACACTGATGGCATAGCCTGAGCATCACAGCAACATGCAAGCAATCGCACTATGACAAAGTGGTAAGGTGGGTAGAGAGCTACCAATGGCTCAGTAATTCCACTCTCATAAAGTATCAAGAGAAATGAAAACATGCGGACACAGGAATGTATATATACATGTTCATAACAGCAGTACTCATAAAATCCCGAGTGGAAATAACTCAAATGCCTCTCAACTGGTGCCTGCATCAACAAAATGTGGTATATGGACATAATAAAATATTACTTATTGGGCTGAGCCCCAGTGGTGTAAGTGGTTGAGTGCAGGACTGCAGCCCGCGGGTTTAGTGGTTCAAATCCAGCGGTGGCTCTCAGGAGTAGCACTGGGTAGCGCCCACGACCACCAGAAGCAGTGATGTTCCCCCCAAAAATAATAAAAAATATTACTTCTTAATGAAAAGGAATGAATGTATAGAGGTTATTCATAGCAGCATTATTTGTACTCAACATGAGTCCATGTAACAGATCAACATCAGTAACGGAAGGACAAAATTGTGATATCTTCATGCAATGAACTACCATTTGGGGATGAAAATCAACAAGGTACACACAGTTATATTCAGGAACATGTATGAATTTCATAAACATAATATCAAGTCAAAGAATCCAGATATAGCACATACTAGATGTTGTTCTTAAGGGCCATTGATTCGGTACTGACTCATAACGAACTTCTGTACACCGGGACAAAACACTGCCTGATTCTGCGCCAGTCTCACAATCATCCTTCCATTGAAGCCCATTGTTGAGGCCACTGTATCAATCTGTCTTGTTGTGGACTTACCTCTTTTTCGCTGCCCCTTCACTATACCAATCATGATGTCCGTCTCCAGGGGCTAGTCTCCCTGACAACATGTCCAAAGGCACTCTGTATTAGATAGTGTTTACGATATGAAGGCCAAACCAGACATAATGAAACTATATGGTTAAAAATCAAGTTAATGGTTTGCCTTTAGGGAGGAGAGAAGAGATAGTAATGGGAGGGTAGGGGGAGTTCTAAATGTTGCAAAGTTCTGTTCTTAACTTAGGTGATGCTCTCCTAGTTGTTTTCTTCATTAAAATGCACAGATATACACGCTTAGTCTGTGTATTATAGAATACAATTTCTGGCCCAAGTTGTTATTTTTCTTTTTTTAAAAAATCAACCTTCAAGGGATTGACACTCTAGGAATCATGAATAGGCAAAATCCTTTTTGGGAGGGAGGAAGAGCGGGGAGGCTGTTGAACATAAGTACAGAATCAACCTCCATATGCCCGTTTTATGTAACACCAGATGTCCACTTGTGTTCAATTGCCACACCATAATAACCTTTCTTACTTTGATCAAATTACCACAGCAGGATTTGTTCTTACATTTCCTGCTTCCTTTGTTTTCCATAGACGTAGCTGACCATACAGATTTCATGCAACTTGGATGCTAACAAGATTGGACCATAATCGAACGTGGATCAATTTCTAATCCTGAACTATGTCTTTCCATCACCATACCATCAAATAGCTTGATTGCATCATTCCATTCTTTCTCTCTTTGCTTCTTTATTTCTTTTTTTGGGTTGGGGAGAGGGGGAGGATGGAGGCTAGGTACTAAACATTTCCAGTATTCTGAGTTCTGCCATTATGAATAGTGAACGATGCCGTCTAGCTGCGCGCGCGTGCGCACGTGTGTGTGTGTGTGTGTGTGTGTGTGTGTGTCTTGGGAGGGGTTGGCGTTCGGGATGCTAATCTATGCACAGTGACCTTTGTTTCTCTCCGACTGAGCAGATGTAGGAATTAATCATTGTCACTCCTGGATGCTGTGGCTGCAGCTGTCTCCCATTGCCTTTCGGCCCCCACTAAATTTGTTGGTACATCCTGTTTGCTGTGCAATTTGCCTCTGCGTGGAAGAATGGAAAATTGGAGGATCTTGCCTGTGAATAAAGAGAGTTCTCTGGAAGAGCGGTTCAAGTACTCAGCTGCGGATTGACCGCTGGGTGGGGTTCAAACCCACTAGCCCCTCTGCAGGAGAAAGATACAGGGGTTGCCGCGCCCATGAAGGTTGCAAACGCGGAAACCCTGGGTGGCAGCTCCCCTCTGTAGGGTCGCAATGAGAAATGACTTGAAGCCGGCAACTTTATCTATGAACATACCTTTCAGGAAACATGCACTTTTCTTCACATCTCTTCCTTTATATGCTGACCTTCGTTCGAACAAAAAAAAAAAAAAGAGAGAGAGAGAGAGGAGAAGGAGCATTAAAACCAAACTAATAGCGGTTGCTTACCTAGCATTTGATGTGTTATTTCTCATGCTGAGAAATTTCATATTCGATCAGTGTCACCTCTGCTCAGCCTTGCAGGGAAATGATTGTCTTGTAACCTTATGCTTTTATAATTGTATACACTTGGGCATAATTTGGCTTTAAGAGGAGAGGGGATCTGTTGCTGTAGAGCCGTTGGTGACCCTCTGCATTACATAAAAGGACTAAAGCCTAAAATTTTCTTGGCGGTGGCTTTACAGAACAGGTTGCCAGGCCTTTCTTCCATGGCACCCATGAGTGTGTGCTAACTGCCAACACTCCTGTTAATTGTGAAGCACAAACTCTTTGTACCGCCCAGGGTCCATTGGTTTGGGGCACAAGGAAATCAGTGGTCCAAGTTAGGTTAGGGTTACATTTCTTTTTATCAAGGGTTCCAGGGCAATCTCTGCACCAGAACCAAGTGCTCCTGAGCCCCCAATAGCCTAATTGGGTAGATCCCCTTGAAGTCCTGCAAAGTCCAACCCAGAACAAGACTGACACTGGCTGGAGGTTGGAAAGCAGCCCCCAATCCAGTCTGATGTTCTGTTTTCATCCTCCACTCCCGCCCTCCCTGCCTACTCGGTATGGATGCCAGAACCCATTCAGAGTCTGTTTAGTCTGTTCAGTCCTGTGGGCTGGCTCAGAGCCTGTTCAGAATCCTGGGTTTGGACCTTCCCTATCTGTGCTGGCTTGGATCTTTCTGGTCCCAGCCTCGCTCTGCGAATGTCCTGTACTCCCGACCCTGCCTGGTGACCCTTGAGTCTCATTCACCGTTTATTCTTTTGATACCGCTTTGTGTTTCTCTTCCTCAGAATGACCTACTTTTAGACACCCTTCACATGTGCAGTCCCTGGCTCTCCACCACGGGGCTAACTTTCATGTTTCTGGTATCCGGCTTGTAGGTCTTATCTATGGGTCTGCCCAGACTCCTGAATTCAAACATTTCTGATCTAACCGCTTTGATCCTCATTTTAGCAGCCCCAATTCTCACCACATTTCTACTCTGATAGTGAAACCGAGCGCTTTATTATGAAAAGGCAGATTCATCCTCTGCGTGTCAGTTAAGTGGCTAAGGCCACCTCCAGAAGGAAGAAGGAAAAAACGCGAAACTTGCTATTCACGGCTTATCGTGGTCCAATAACCCACTCTGGGTCCATTTCCTTGAAACGATATCTTATGGCCTCTGCTGCCTCTCGGGGAATCATCCTTGACCTGAAATTACTGCCTGTAATCTATTCTTTGACTCCCCAAATTCGGAGTCCCGGAGGGCACAGGGATCGAGATCAGCTGCTCACCGTCAGGTTGATGTCAAACCCCACCAGCTGCTCTGCAGACTGCTTGCGGCTGATGTCCGTGTGTAAAGACGGGAAGCCTGTGGGGAGAGTTCACTCTGTCCTAGGAGGTCCTGACGAGCAGCGTGAACCCAGAAGTGATGAGCTCGGTTTCTTTCTTTTCTGTCTGTCTGTCTGGTGAGTGATTGCTCAACTACTAGAAGAAAGAGGGATGCTTCTAACCCTCCCAGAGGCTCCACAGAAGGCAGGCCTGGCCATCTGCTTCAGCAAGGTTCTACTCTGTAGGCATGAGGTCCCCACGAACGGCAATCTACTTGGTGGCAGCCGACAACACTAACAAGATCTGTGCATTTTCGATTTTTCCATGGTACCCCCTCTTTCAGGAATCTGAGGATTCCTTTCTACCACCACCACCACCCCCAGATCCCTTTATAATTTAATAGGTTTCACTTGCATCCCTTTGGTCTTCCTCTTGCTGGGCCACAGCCTGGTATGTCACCATGCAGTAAGAGATCTTCCATTCTAGTTTTCTTCTCTGGAAAAAAAAAATATATATATATATATAGTTTTTGAAATACAAGTGACCACATCTATATGCTTAATTCTGAGAAACTGTGAGATTTCACACTTGGCTTTAGACTCTCAGAAGAAAAGGGAGGTAACCTAGCTTTACACAGAATACAAAACAACAGTAGAAAGGAAAAAGAAAAGAAAGAAAAAATGGGAAAAGATAGTACTTTTCAATTTCCAAGAGAAAGAATGCCTCCAACAAAAGGATAACAATAGGAATATAGTTACTCTTTTATTTTTTCATTTAAAGTATCATTTACAGACCATGAAATCCACCCTGTTGAGGCATGCAGTTTAGTGACTTGTAGTAGATTCACAAAGTTAGGCTGCCAGAGCTGCCATATAGTTCCAGGGACCGTGGAAAAGTAAAAGGGGTGGGGGGTGGTGGAAAGACTTCTAGCTGCACTCTTTAAGATATTCTAGGGACCTAAAGAGATTGTCTAAATCTGCCAAGAGGAAGAAATTAAGACTGAATTGGGTTTTTTTGTTGTTGTTGTTGTTGTTGTTGTTGCTAATAATGGGTCATAGGTTGTACTTAAGAGTCAACGTACTTAAGAATCGACGACAATAAATTAAATGAATTAGGTTCCTCTAAATTATTTATTTATTTGGAAACCCTGATGACACCATGGGCTAGGAATTGGGCAGCCAATTGCAAGGTCATTGGTTCAAACCCACCAGCCACTTGATAGGAGACAGATGAGGCTGTCTGGTCCTATAAAGATTTACAATCTGAGAGTTTTAAATCCCACAAAAGGGTCTCTGTGAGTCAGCATTAACTTGATGGTAGTGGGTTTGGCTTGGAGAATTTGTTTTAAATGTATTCACAAGATATATGGTCATCACCATCATAATTCCAGACCACTCTCATCATCCCAAGAAGAAATTCCACACTCATTAGCAGTGTCTTCCCATTTCCTTTTCTCCTGGATCCTGGCAACTGCCTAGCTACTTTGTCTCTCTAGATTTGCCAATCCTGAACATCTCATAAGTGGCATCATATTGCACATGGCCTTGAACTTTGGTGTCTAGCTTCTTTCACTTAGCAGAGGCTTAGCATAAATGTTCTCAAGGTTCATCCATATTGCATGATGAGCTAGCACTTTATTCCTTTTTATGGCTGAGTAAGATCCAATGGTATCAACATAGCACATTTTTCTTTATCCGCTTATCAATCTATGGACATTCTGGGGTTTTCACCTTTTGACTATCATACCATTATGGAATATTTGTGCATGCCTTTTTGAGTGGACATATGTTCTCATTTATTTTGGGGTATATACTTACAAGTGCAATTATTGGGTCACATGGTAACTCTAAGGAGTTTGTAACCTAACAAATGGTTTGCAACCTAACAAACGATTGGTGGTTCTAACCCACACAGCAGTGCTACAGAACAAAGCCTTGATCAGCTTACATCAAAGTTACAGTAAGGTAACTCACCCCAGGGAGCGAATCTACTTTATACACAGGGGTCTCCCTGAGGTGGGATTATCTCAACCACAATGAGTTTTAGGAATGAGACCGTTAGGTAGAGGTGAGCTTTTTAATGGGCATGTTTTGACAAGACAAAGGTCTTTTTTGGTAACAGGACATTTCAAACCACCAGAAACTAGAAGCTATTTTCTTACTATACATTTTGCCCAGTGAATAGGAGTGGGTCTTAAGAGGTGACCATGGATGAGTCAATGTGATTATAACCCAATTAAATCTCATAATCTGAAGGGATAGGAAAAACCTAGAAATTGGATCTCAATTATCCAATGTTCGAAAATAAAATGATAAAATACAAATATTGGGCAGGAAAAATTCAAAGGTACATTTTTTTTAGTCATGAAAAGATCAGAGACTATTGTAGAGTCCTTTCTCAGAAGCCTAGAAAAAAGTAGCTAGGTTTTGTTGGTTCTTCCCCTCCCCCAGTGCAATGACTTAAAAATAAGATGGTCACAGTGGTTATTGTGGAGGCAAAGAGTATCTCTCAGAGTGTAAAAAGCACACCAGAGGAGCTCAGGGAGCCCACAGAGCAGGGCAGGGGAGATACAAAGTAGGGAGAAAACCCCTGAGAGACACTTTTGAAGAGACTCCAGACACATAAAGGGATTGTCTAAATCTATGAAAAGCAAGGAACTAGAATAACAGTGGAACTCCTTGCTGCTAATAATGGGTTGTAGGGAGTGCTCTGGTGCCAAAGACAATACACTAAATTAATTTTGTGCCCCTGGATTTATTGAGAAAGATACTGATGTGTTACCACTCCCAAATTACCTCCCACGTTACTGCTGAATGAATCAGTAGTAGCCGATCAAATAATGCACTATGAAGGGGTATCAAAAAATGGAAGTTTTTTGCAAAGCTATGTATTAAGTTTTGGTGTCTTTGTTTTTTGTTTTAACAAAACAACATTATCACCTTCAAAGTACTCTCCATTACACTTAATACATTTGTCAAATCTGAGATGCCATTCTTGGGATCATCTGAGATTCCATTCTTGGGAACATTTTCAAATTCATGTTTGGATGGGTGATAGCACTTCCCTCGTTTTTTAATTTTTCCTCACCTCTTCTACATCATCAAATTGCTGCCCTTTCATGTCCCTCTTCATTTGTGGAAACCAGAAAAGGTGCCTGGGCGATGTCAGGGGAGTAAGGTGCTTGGCAATTGAGACATATGTTGTCTTTTGCCCCAAACTAACATACTCAGATGGCTGTATGAGAAAGCAGAAAGATTGATTAACAGGTCTGACCTAGTGCCATGAACTCCAAATGCACTACGAGTTGACAGCACTATGAGAAAAACTCAAGTGTATGGTTTTCTCCTTCCCAAAAGGTGAAATGTCAACTGATGACAAACCTCATTCTGGCAGACTGTCAACTTCCCAAACAGATGAAAATGTCAACTCATTGTGCATTTGAAGTTCATTCCACCAGGCCAGACTGTATATCTAGTTTTCTATTTAGAGGTTCTGAAAAGATTGCATAACAATGTGTGACCAAAAGAAAAGGCCTGATTTAGGGCTGAGCCCTGGTGGCGTAGTGGTTGTGTGCGGGACTGCGGCTCACAGGGCTGACGGTTCAAATCCAGCACCAGCTCTCCAGGGGCAAGGCTGGGCCTCCTACTCCCCCCAGAGGGCAGTGATGCCTCCTCCCAAAAAAAGGCCGGATTTATGGCAGACAGGGAACTGATTTTGCCACCACAACAATGCGCCTGCTTATGTAGCCATCTCAGTGAGCCAGTTCAGGGCAAAAAATAGCATGTCTCTCTTGCCTCATGTACCTTACTCTCCTCATCTCTCTGTGTGCAACTTCACTTTGTTTCCACAAATGAAGAGGGACATGAAAGGACAGTGATTTGATGACACAGAGGAAATGAAGAAAAAAATGAGGGAGGTGCTGTCAGCCATCCAAACATGAATTTGAATTTTTTTCCCCCCGGAATGGAATTGCAAATTTGACAAATGTATTAAATGTAATGGAGAGTACTTTGAAGGTGATAAGGCTGTTTTGTTAAAAAAATTTCAATGCATAGCTTTGAAAAAACCATTCCATTTGGTGGGAGGTACCCCCTTGTGTCTGGTTTTTATATCACAAGATGAGTAATTACTCCTGGCATAAGGAGGGAGAAATAAAGTCTCATGCTACCCACAAAGGAGGAATTCATCTTTTGCAAGTGCTTCTTGTTGGTTTTAGACAGTGGCTTGTTTTTTGAACCTATAAGACTCCAGACATGTTATTCTGTCAAAGTAGCTGGGCATCATCTATCTGTCTTAGGGTCATACAAGAGTGAACCCAAATGAAGAGGAATAACCTAGTGTCAAGGAGAGGCTATCTCTACAGAGGAACACGGGTGGTGTCATGGTTATGAAGGTCAGGAGTTTGAAGCAATCAGTCACGTTCTATTCCCATAAAGAGCTACAGTCTTGGAGACTCACAGGGACAGTTCTTCTCCATTCGGTTGGGTCTCTGTGAGTTGGATAGCACTCAGAGGCAGTGATTAGGGTTAGCTATATGAAGTGAAGTCAGACTCACCTGAAGATTGGTGTCTCGCTACATACTTGTGCCTATCTTCATAGGCATAAATTTTGTAACGTGTTCAAACTTATTAGATCTATGTGTCATGTCACGTTTAGTAATACAGGTAAATATAAAAAAGGATCTCACTCTCATGGACTTGATTCTGCCTGACAGCAACTCAGTCAGGGTAGAACTGCTCCGGTGGCTTTCCAAGACTGAAGCTCTTTTCAAGAGTAGAAAGTCTTCTCTTTCTCCCACCCAGTGACTGGTGGTTTCAAACTCCTGACCTCACAGTTAACAGCCCAGCTCATTATCTCCTGCGCCACCAGGGATCTTTGTAAAGTAACAATAGCTAAATGTGTACAACAGAAGAAAACCAAACTACTGGTCCACTTGATAACCAGTTAAAGATGTTTAAAAGGAGAAAACAGGCTTTGAGGCAATGAAATGATGCCATTTGACTTCCCTTTTTTTCCCCCCAGTACGATTGAATCCAAAGGCTTGTTTAAGACATGGGTCCTCGGGACGTCCTGAAGGGAGGTCCCGAAGGAAACCACAGAGAAATAGAGTGAAAGGAAGGCATGACATCGTTACAAACAAAGTGGTGGCGGTGTGTTGAGAAACACCAAACCCCAACCTAAGCAACTCAGCACTACCTAGCAGCGATGCCCAGCTTTCCTGCGAGATAACGCAGACTGTGAGACGTGACGAAGATGTGCCGGCTGAGATGAAATTCTTTTCACATTGCTTGAATCCATTTTAATCACGATGATGCCTGCTGTGAAATGGTGATGGAGAAGCCACTTGACTTCTTCACAGATTTTATTTACATCTAGCTCAGTTTTTCCAGGTGCTACATGAAAGGCTAACAACAGCACACACTCGTCTCTGTTGGGCCAAAGTGAGATCTAAAACAAAGCTATTGTATATAGTGTTTTCTGGTGTGTGTATATATATATACATATATATATATATATATATATATCTTGGAAACCCACAAAGGTAGCAGTGGCTTAGAAACCAGGGAAAACTTCCATCCAATAAGAACATAAGAAGGCTATACTTATAACCATTGTTGTTGTTGTTGTTGTTAGATGCCACAGAATAGGCTCTGACTCACGCACAGCAGAAGGAAACACTGCCCATTCCTGGGCCATCGTCATGATTATTCTTACGGTTGGGCCCATTGTTGCAGCCACTGTGTCAATCCTCTCCTCACGGGAGGGTGGAAACTGTATAAAGTCTATTTGTCATTCTAGCATAGAATGTAACGAGGCACAGCTAGGTCAGGGCTTGGTGTGATTTTTCCAGATTGTGACGTGCACATATTGAACTGGAAGAGATCACAGGTGGAACTGTCCCCGTGAGATGCCAGCAGTGTAGCTCTTTTTCTTTTTTTTTAAGTGTAGCTCTTGACAGGAGGAGAAAACTTGGTCTTTCTCCCATTGCATGACTGGTGGTTTCAAACCGCTGGCCTGGGGTTCACAGCCCAACCCTACCTACTACACCGCCAAGGCTTAAATAAGTGCTGACTGGCAGAGAGGACAGGGCTGCTAAAGAAAGCACTCCAAATGTGTATGACTGAGAAATAGGTACTTCCAGATGGAACATTAGAAAGCAGGGAGGATTTGGAAGCCCTGGAACTCTAAGAATGACTGTGTGAATAATTTGCATACAAATCTTAAACAAAGCTCCAGCCTCTCTTGCTAGGTTTCTTAACGGAAGTGTTGCATGGGGTGTGCATGGGGTGTACAGTGCACCATGGGGCCTTTCGAAATCCTTTGTAACTGGAGCAAGGCCTACAACGCTTTTCTTTTGGGCAGGATGTTGTAATTTCTGTAATTTCAGGACCTTGAATGTGTTCACTCTTCAGACTTACTTTATTTCTAAAGTTTGAGCAGCTTCATGGGCAATGATAATTAATTCAATGACGAGAGTCGTTTTCCAAACTCAAGCAGGCATTTTTACCGAAGCTGACATTCTAGGCCTAAGACTACAGAAATGAAGCACAAAAGGCTATAGAATCACCCAGGACTGAGGAGGTCAGTCCTGAAATATTTAGAAAACTTCTGAAACAGTCAGATTTGTTCATTTGAAATGCTTTTGTCCTTATCTGCAAGAATGAATTTTGTCTAATTGATTATTGTAAAATGGGTGGAAACTGTAGCCTTTTTGCTGATTGCTCCAGCAGCTTCAAGAAGGCAGTCACTGTCTTATTCATGCTTAAAGCCAAGTTACCTGTAGGGTTTATCAAAGAAGCATGTTCTAACTATACAGCCGAGCTTCTCTTGGTCAAGGTAGCATATGTAGCAACTAGGTCTGGAAGCCTAGGAAGATAATCACCAATCGAAAATTCTAATTCCTCAACAAATTTAAAACAGTCCTCATAGACTTTGGTGGAGTTACTTGCAATATTATATAATTATGGGTGGGCCCTAGGGACAAAGTTCCACCAATGCATTGGGAGTTTCTCTGGTGTCTTGGAGCCATGTAGAAAATGTTTCTAGTTCCTTAGAGTAGAAAGGTAGTTCAGGAAAACTGAAGGCAGGGAAGTAAAAAAGAAGCCGAGAATAAAGGGGAATTGGAGTTGGCATCAGGACTAGCGATAGGACTTTGGCATTGTGATTCTTTAACTGTTTTGCTTAATTGAGAAACTATGTCTTATAAGGAAGCAACATTACTGTCCTGCTGTATGAATCTTCCATGTTTTAATTTACAAATGAACTCTACATAATCTGTTTAATTTGGAAGCTATTTAAAAGTTTTTCTGTACAGAAATATTAATTTAATGAGCTGAAAAGAACCCAAGAAGGCCAATAGTAGTCTAAGTTGTCTCTTGGAAGGGCATGCTAATAACTCAAAAGTGAACAAAACTATGTGCTCATGTAAGAGACTGGAGTCCCCAAAGGGAAATACTTGCATTTAGATTTGGCATTGCCCATTTTATTTCAAGAATTCAGCAAATGTGAACTCAATGAATTAGAAAAATAGTTGTGAGGTGCATTATTTTCTGTTCAGAGTAAAAGTTAATAGAAACTGCAACTTTGTAGTAACCCCTACAGTGCCAAAGACCTTTTGGTGTGCACCAAAAGACATAGGTCAAGCAAATCTTAATCCAAACTTGCAAGCAAAAAACCTAGACTAGAACCTATAAACAGACAAAATGCAAATAAAAATTGTTTGATAAAACTCAAGATAGCTCTCTAGAAGGATGCACAGCTCAATCTGAGAGGGATAACTTAAGATAAGGAGGGAAAACTTCAAGAAGGGGGAGCTCAAAGGGCTTCCCTAGCGTTGCACTCAAATTCTTTAGCTTTTACAGAAAGTTGCTGGAGGCAACATTCTTCAGAATCCACAATGTCTGACAGCAATATAAGTTGTAGACCTTCACCACAAGTCTGCTGAAAGTAAAATCAAAGAGTTATATTGAAAGCCATTAGAGAGAAAAAAGAAAGGAGGGAAGGAAGGAAGGAAAGAAAGAAGAAACATTTGCAAATTGGGAAACAAAGGTAAGAGGTTCAAAGCACAGTGTTCTACAGACTGAAGAGTACAAAGGGTTTTTAACTCAGTAAAGGAAATACGTATACATGGTTCCGATCACTGTGGCTTGCAATTAAGTTACAGATAGCCCAGGACATATTGTATTGGACAGGTCTACTGTTGAAGACCCCTTTCAAGTGTTAAAAATCAAAGATAGCACTTTGAGAACTAAAGTGTGCTTGACCCAAGCCAGGGTATTTTCAACTGTCTAATAAGCATGTGAAACTGGGCAGTGAATATGGATGACTAAAGAATTGGTGCTTTTAAATAATGGTTGGTGAAGAGTATCAAATATACCATAGAGTGCTAAAAGGTTGAACAAATCTGTTGTGGAAGGAATACAGCCTTGATGCTGCATAGGAGCAAGGATGAGATTTCGTCTCACATACTTTGGACATGTCAGGAAGGACCCATTCCTGGAGGAGGACAACATGGTTGGTAGAGTCAAAGGTCAAAGAAAATAAGGAAAACCCTGAATGAGATGAAGTGACAATCGGTTCCAACATGATGTGAGGATGACAGTTTGTGGTATCCAGGGTCACAATGAGTCAGAACCAATTTGCCCATACCCTACAACAACATGATACCCTAGTGACTGAAGTTTTACTAGGTTAGCTGCTGGATTTCCTGGAGCCAAGGCAGCAAGAGACCTTCAGATACATGCACATTCTTTGTGCTCTGCCAATATTATATCAAAATCTTCTGGATAAATATTTCATGGAAAGCATTTTCTTATGAATCATATTTTTGCCTCCTTTATGGTTTGCAGAGAGTGGTGAAAGTTCCATTGGTTATCTTTAAGGTCCCCGATCTACTTTAGTGACTTATCTAGCAGAGCACACTGGAAGCAAGACAGGCTGAAGTCTTATGCTAAAAGTCAAAATGGGGACAAAAATTTGTACAAGAACATTAGCTCTTTCCTAGTAAGAAGGCACTTCGATTATTAATTTTAGGCCCTCTTACTTAAGTGCTACTGTTGCAGTAGCACTGCCATCAGGTTTTCCTTCCAATGCAACTATTGCCAGCATGTTTAATACGTATATATATATATTGACCTACTTTTCAGACACAGACTTCTACTGTCCATTACAACTCCTGTGGTATGCATTTAATTTCCTTTCCTTTCTATCTTTTGTTCTTTTTCTTTTTTTGGCACCTGGTCCTAGCCTACCTTTTCAATTTATCCTCTTTCAAGTAACAGTGCTGCAGAATTCTTCAGGCATACCATGAACATTTATCATCATACCTTTGTTCATATCCTTTTTTGTTGCATGATTCTTCTAATTTTTCACCTGGGAAAATCCTATCCATCTTTGAAGACAAATTCCAAACTCCTATCTGTCAAAAGAAGGTTATGGAGCAGCAGCATCAACACCACCTGGGAACTTCTTAGAACTGTATATTTTGCATGCATATGCATGCTCACCCACACACCTAGACTTTACTGAATTCAGAACTCTAGTGAATGACAACCAGCAATCTTTATTTTAACCAGTCCTCCAGGTGAGTCTGATGCATATTGAAATGTAAGCGCCATTGTTCTAAGGCACAAAACAAAGCTTCTCAATGCTTAGAACACTTTGCCTATAACTATGCCATAATACTTGTGACATTGTCTGATAAAGTTGACCTATTATCGTCTCCATTTCTCTTGTTGAATTGTGAGGCCTCAAAATGAAATACAATACTTTTATGTCCTTGCATCTGACATAGTGGCTAGCACATAGTAGGTGCTTCATCAGAGTTCAAGACCTGAAGTAAACTCTACCCTTTCTAGGACTCATTCACTTACAGTGCATCCAAACACAGAGGGTCAATAATCAAATGCATCCGCAGATTCCACCCCTAAAGACTGATGTGTGCTACAGCATACAGAAAGTGCACAGTCTGACAATACCAAGTGGTGGCAAGGACGTGAAGGAATTGGAGCCCTCGTACATTGCTGGTGGGAATGTAAAATGGCATTTCTACCCTAGCCAACAGTTTGACAATTTCATATATAACTAAATGTACTCCCCATGTGTGGCAGTCACCTAATCTAGTGTCAATTTGAGGATTAAGAGTGTATGGGTGAATTCTAGCTTGTCGATCTGGAGATGGCCAATGAGACCTCTGTGTGGGCATGGTTTTCTCCTGAGAATTCTGGGAAGTCTGGCGGTTCTTCCCCTTTGGAGGTGAGAGACTCATGACTCAGTCCCTTGGAGATGCTCTACTGACAAGACACAAGGCTGACTCCCTGTGAGACATCCTAGAGGAGAAGCCACATACACCTACCCTGATGGAACCAGACCTCTGAAGCCAGAAGAGCCACTTGGAGACCCCTGCCAGCGCTGAAATGTTTACACCATTGAATCCAAAGGCATTCTACCCCTCTGGCTTGTGATCATCTTGCATCCGACATCATTGCATGTGTTTCGTGAGTCTGAAGAAGACTTTATAGACTGGAATCGGACATGTGAGCGAATATTGGACTTAGGACCTTGGACTGGATTGGGCTGGGATTTTTTTCTCAATGTTCAGTTGCTCTTGTATATAAAACTCTTTCTTCAACACATATGAGGGTTTATGAACTTGTTTCTCTAGTCTACCTGGACTAACACACCATGTAAACTAAGCAGTTGTACTCCTGAGCATTACCCTAGAGAAAAAAGAAAATTTATATTCACACAGGAATTTACACACACAGACACAGACACACTTGTGTGTGTATTTGCATACAGCAACCCAAAGGCCCTTCAACAAGTGGGTAGATCTGTGCATCCAGCCAATGAAATCCTCCCCAGTAGTGAAAAGGCGTGAACTATTGACATGTGCAACAACTTGGATGGATCCCAACGGCATTATGCCGAGTGAAAAAACAAAACAGTTACATACAAGACATACATGCACAAAAAGATGTGTGTAGTGAGAGAGACAGTGGTTGCTAGGGAATAATGAGACTAAAGGGGTGGCTCAAGTAAGTTTCTTTGTTATGATTGCACAGTCTCCTGATCGTGGTGGTGGTTACTGAGTCTGAACATGAGAGGAAATTCATGGAACTAACCAAATTCATGGAACTAACCAAACTAACCAAATAACAGATACAAACAGTGAGTATAGAACTGGGGAAGTCTGAATAAGGGCTACAGTTTAGGAAATGAGACTATGCCAATGCCAATTTATGGATTTTTTTTGGGGGGGGGGGCATCACTGCCTCTGGTGGTTGTGGGTGCCACCCAGTGCTGCTCCTGAGAGCCGCCGCTGGATTTGAATCACCAAGCCTGCGGGCTGCAGTCCCACACTCAACCACTTATGCCACCGGGGCTCAGCCCCAATTTACGAATTTTAATAAGATACTCCGTTTCTGTAGCTTGGTATCAGTTGGATGACAGGAATAACCTGTGCTCTTTTGTGTTGTTTGCAATGCTTGTGAGAAATCATTTGGAAATTCAAAAACTATTTTGAAAAAAGAAGGCACAAGAATTTCTTGTAAAAGTCAAATTAGTGTTAGAGCGTTAACTTGGGCGAATGGAAAGAGAGTCTTCCACAAGAGGGAGAAGCCAATCAAAAGAGGCCAGAGCAGAGCAAGCGATTGGAAAGTTTGCTGCGTTGCTTAAAGTGTGAAATACAAAATTGATGATTTGAAATGTAAACCCCCACCGAATTCACAGTTTAAAAAATATTAGCAACCAAACAGAGCCAAGTTAGTACTGCTCAGTATAATGGTAGAACGGGGTCCATGCTACGGAGGAGAGCCCACTGCCCTGGGGAGGTGGTGGGAAGGAAGGAGAGGAGGATGCTGCAGTCCCAGAGACCATTAGGAAAAGGTAGCCCAAGCTTTTAGCTTCTTTGCAGTCAGTCACGCCCGCTCACTTAGGGAGGCGTGTGTATTGAGGTTGAGAGAGGAGAGAGGCCCCTCCAAAATGAGGAGAGAGCTGGGAAGACCTTCTTCAACAGACTGTAGCAGGACAATGGGAAGCTAGGAATTAGGGCTCCTCCTTAACCATGTTCATAAAGAACTAATTGTATAAATAGTGAACGATTGACTTGCATTAAGGGTGCAAGTTCTGGGATCAAAACCAGGGTTTAAATTCCACCTCTATCATTTACTAGTCATGGAACCTGCTCGCTTAACAAGTAATTCACGGAAACTTTTCATTTGTTTTTCTGATTCCATTTTTCCATGAACTTTTTGAGACCTTCTTATATTTTTTATGGTCTTGTTTCCCTGCTTAAAAACAGGAATAATGATACACCTTATAATTTTATAAGAAGTGAAGATTAAAGTAGAGAATTTAATACCCACTTACCAGTTTCACTGGGTCAATTCTATGGTATCTCCATAGGTTGCTAGATAAAATTGCCTTCCAAAGAGGTCTCATGGTTGTGCTGCTTTGAAGCAGATCACCAGACCTTTCTTCTGAGGTACTTCTGGGTGAGACTCTCCAACTTTTTGTTTGATAGCAATGCATTCAACCATTGAGACTCCCTAGGTCAGTAGTTCTCAACCTGTGGGTCACGACCCTTTCACAGGGGTCACCCAATTCATAAGAGTAGCAAAATTACAGTTATGAAGTAGCAACAAAAATAATTTTGTGGTTGGGAGTCACCACAACATGAAGATCTGTATTAAAGGGTCACAGCATTTGGAAGATTGAGAACCACTGCCCTAGGAACTCTTAGCAAATGCCTAGCACATATTAAATGTGTAATCATTATTGACTGCTCTTTTAATATTATTGCATCTATCATTACCATTATCAACAAAGTAAAAATATATATGATCAGATGATCTGACAGAATTTGATAATTCTTAATCTTGTTTTAGGATTCATCACTGAAAACAAACAGGGTGAATGACGTCATATGCTAAAAATCACAATGGGGCTTATTATAATATAAGCACTTAGTCCTCATATATGTAAACTTAGATAATTAAAAATCAGTAGCTGTTACTATCTATTTCATTCCCTTTGATATGGCTAGCACTTTGGATACATAATCTCTCCTCTTTACAACACTCAGGGTAAATACCATTAACACACAAGCATTGAGAGTTAATGCCATTGTCTCACTTTCAAATAAAGAAACTGCCTCAAATTGATTGGGCAAATCATCTACTCTATACAACTAATAAATTTAGCCAGTGGTATTTCAAAGCTTGTGTGCTTTTCACTAGACCAAGTGACCTAACAATCAAAAAACTTGTTTTAAAAGCACAACTTTCATGAATAGTATACGGTCTATCAGTTATTCCTCTTACATCAGATTACAGAATAGAATATCCAATTCCTGACACAACCTCCCCCAGGCAGTCACTTTCAGGCCACCCCAATAAACAATGATGGGAACCAGGAAACCCAAGCCGGGTGTAGCAGGAACTCAGAGTGGGATTCTAGCCAGTAGGTAAAGCCAGGAGTCGTAAAGGTAACTCTGCCAAGAACAAAAGACTAAGTCTAAGCTAGCAATTGAAATTTGAAGGGGCAAGCAGAGCTCAGCTGATGACATTGCAAGCTCTGTGACCTCAATCGCCTGGGAGATGACCTCTGTCTTAAGGGACTCAAGATTACCTCTCAGTCTTCCCTTAATGATTGTGATTCACTGCAGTTGATTCTCCGCCATTTGTCACACTGTGGTGGCATGGATGTTGCTGTGTTGCTGAAAGCTATGTCACTAGTCTTTCGAATACCAGTAGGGTCGCCCAAACTGAACTAACTTCAGCAGAGTTACAAGACTAAGAACAGACTATGAAGAAGGAATAGACTGCCCACTTCAGAGGAATTTGCCACTAACAACCTTGCACATAGCATCAAAACATTATCAGTTACTGAAAACCTAAGGAATAGAAGCAGAACATTGTCAGAGATAATGCCAGACGATGAGTCCCTCGGGTCAGAAGGGACTCAACATATGACTGAGGAAAAGCTGCCACCTCAAAGTAGAGTTGACCGTAAAGGCTCAGATAGAGTAGGGCCTGTGGGAATAAAGTCTGCAGGACTTCCATGAACTGATGAAGCACAACTCAAAACAAGAAGAAACAGTCATAAATAGCAATAAATAATTGGAACATAAAGTGTATATAAAGTATGAATCTAAGGAAACTGAAAATTGAGAAAAATGAAATGGAACACATAAGGATCATATTTTAGGCATTAGTGAGCTGAAATAGACGGCATTTGGCCATTTATGTCAGAAAGTCATGTGGTTTACTATGTAGGAAATGATATAATCAACAGGAATGGCATTGCATTCATCATTAAAAAGAAAAATTCAGGGCTGAGCCCCGGTGGCACAGTGGTTATGCACAGGACTGCGGCCCACTGGGATGGAGGCTCAATTCCAGCAGCAGCTCCACAGGAGCAAAGGCTGGGCCTCCTACTCCCACCACCAGAAGGGAGTGATGCCCCCCTCCAAAAAGAATCAGAAAAATTCAAGATCTATCTTTAATTACAGTGCTATTTGCAAAAACATAATGTCTATCCATATACAAGGAAATCCAATCAATGAAATTTGTTATTCAAATTTATGTACGAAGTTGGTGATGAAGAGATTTCTGATTTATCCACCAAAGTTAGTGATGAATAAATTTAAGAATTCTACCACTGTCTTCAGCCAGAATTTGATCAAACATGCAATCAAGATGATTATTGGTAACTAGAATGCAAAAGTTGGAAACAAAGAGGAAAGATTAGTAATTTGAAAATATGGTGTTGTCCTAGTTGTATCTTAAATCTGCTAGACCAGAGCATGTACACAGGTTCAGATAAAAAGTAGAAATGCAGGAAATCCAGGCCAGATAAACCACTCAGGACCAATAATGAGAGTAGCCATAGCAGGAGGGGAAGGGGAAGGTGGGATGATAAAGGGGTAACCGATCATGTGTTCTACATATAACTCCCTCCCAGGGGGATGGACAACAGAAAATTGGGTGAAGGGAGACATTGGTCTGTGTAAGACATGAAAGTATTATAATAATTTATAAATTATCAAGGTTTCATGAGAGAAAGAAGGTAGAACAGGGAGGGGGGAAATGAGGAACTGCTACCAAGGGCTCAAGTAGAAAGAAATGTTTTTTAAATGATGATGGCAACAAATGTACCAATGTTAGACACAATAGGTGTATGTATGGAATGTGATAAGAGCTGGATGAGCCCCTAGTAAATTGATTTTTTTTAATAAAGAAAATATAGTCTTGGTGATATGTTAATCTGAGCACGTGACATAACTTTTCAAGACCAGTGGGAGATGCCTTTTGCAACAATACAAAAGTTGACTATGAGTGAACTTCTCCAAATTGAATGCTCAAAAATCAAATTGACGGCATCAGTGGGAAGAGACAATGGAGAAACTCCGTGTATTAGCAGCTAAAATGAGACAAAAGGTCAACTGTGGAACAGAACCCCAATTGTTCATCTGTAACTTCCAGTTGAAGTTGAAGAAGGTAAAAATAAGTCCACGAGAGCCAAATCACAACGTTGAGTATATCCCGAACCAAATCGCGAGACCATCTCAAGAACAGATTTGACGCCTTAAACACGAATGACAGATGGCCTGGTGAGTTGTGGGATGACATCAAGAAAGCACAAAGGTCACGAAAGACAAGGAAATCTCAAAGCAAATGTCCAAAGACTCTGACACTTTCTCTTGATCATAGAGTAATGAAGGCAGATGAAAAATACGACGACGTCAAAGAGCCGAAGAGAAAATCTCAAATGGAATCTCCAGAAGACACAAATAAAATATTTTAATGAAATGTGCAGACAGAGAATTAGATGATCAAAAAAAGAAGAGCATGCTCAGCATAGCTTCAACTTAAAGAACTGAAGGGAAAATCCAAGCCTCGAGTTGCCATACTGAGAGATTTTTTCTGCAAAATATTGAATGCTGCAAGAAGCCTCAAAAGAAGATGGAAAAAAATACACTGTGACAAAAAGAATTAGCCAATATCCCACCATTTCAAGAGTGTGGTGGTTATGTACTTGATGTCAACTTCGTGATTGTGAGTCTTGGGGTCGAGTCCAGCCTGTCAATCTGGACAATGAGTAACCAATGAAGTCTCTGTGTAGGCCTGGCTTTCTCCTGAGAATTCTGGGAAGTCTCGCGGTATTTTCCAATAAGAAAAGAGAGACTTGACTCAGTTTCTGAGATGATGAACTACTGACAAGACGAGATGACAGCATGCTGATCGATCCTGATTCCTGGAGAATGGAGGAGCCAGAGAAGAGGCCACATGGACTTGCCCTGATGGAGCCAAAGCTCTGGGGCTGGAGAAGCCACGTGGAGACTCCTGCCAGTGCTGAGATGCTTGGGAGGCCACAGGGAGACCCCTGCAAGCACTGAGATGTTTCTATTGCCACCGGACGTATAAGACTCTGCACCCACTCGCCTGAGATTGTCCTGGCTTTATCGCACATGCTTTATAAGTCAGAAGACTTTTTAGACTGGTATTGGACATATGGGCTAATATCGGACTTGTCACCTTGGACTGGACTGGTTTTCCATTCCTCTTGTCTATAAACCTTTCCCTCATATTCATGTGTGTTTATGAATTTGTTTCTCTAGTCTACCCAGACTAACACAAAGAGGTAGTACAAGAGCAAGAACCAATGGTGAAGGAGGAAGTCCAAAGCTGCACTAAAAGCATTTGCCAACAACAAGGTGCCTAGAATTTATGGATTGCCAATTGAATTGTTTCCAAAGCTGATAAAGCATTGGAAGCACTTACTCATCTATATGCCCAAGAACTGAGAAAGATTATTTCTTGGCCAACTATCTTGTAGATCCACATTTGTAGCTATTTTAAAGAAAAGTGACCCAACAGGATGCACAGATTATAGAACTGTATCATTGATAACACATGTAAGTAAAATTTTGTTGCAGATCATTCAGCAACAGTTGTAGCACTACACTGACAGGGTGCTGTGAGGTTCAGAAGAGGATGTGGAACAATGGATATCATTTCTGATGTCAGATGTATCTTGGTTGAAAGCAGAGAATGCCAGAAAGATGTTTCCTTGTGTTTCATTGACCATGCAAAGGCATTCCACTGTATGGATCATAACAAACTATAGATAGCCTTGAGAACAATGGGAATCCCAGAACACCTCATTACGACTCAATCAGAAACTCTACATGGATCAAAAGGCAGTTATGCTAACAGATCAAGGGAATGCTGCATGGTTTAAAGTCAGGAAAGGTGTGGGACTGGGTTGTATCTCCTTACATGCTTATTCAATCTGTGTGCTAAGCAGATAATCAGAGGAAGCATATGAAGAAGCATGTGGCATCTGGATTGGGGGAAGGCTTATTTATAAAGTATGATAAGCAGATGCCACAATCTCCTTTTTGCTAAAAGTTGAGGAAAACTTGAAGCACTTGCTGATGAAGATCAAGGACTATAGCCTTTAGTATGAATTGGAACTTAATCTGAATAAAACAAAATTCCTCACAACTGGAACACTAGGTAACGTGATAAATGGAGTAATTGAAGCTGTTAAAGAGAGTGTCTTGTTGAATCTACAGTCAATGCTCATGCAAGCTGCCACCAAGAAATCAGATAATGCATCACATTGGGGAAATCTGCTCCTCTTTAAAGTGTTCCAAAGCAAAAATTTTACTTCGAGGACTAGGTGTGCCTGACTCAGCCCATGGAACTTTCGATCACTTCATATACATGTAAGAGTTGGGCACTAAGTGAGGAAAATTGAAATAGAATTTCGAATAATGGTGCTGGTGAAGCAGATTGACAATACCATGGGCTGCCAGAAGAACAAGCACATTTGTCCTGGAAGAAGGACATCCAGATGGCTGCTTGGAGGCAAGGAGGTGGAGACTCTGTCTTACATACTTGGGACTTGCTTTCAGGAGAGTGGAGTCCCTGGAGAAAGAGACCAGGCTTGGTAAATTAGAGGGGCCATGAGAAAGGGGGAGGGCCAAGAGAAGATGGATGGACACGGCGCTGCCACAATGGGCTTCAACACAAGAACAAGCATGAGGGCAGCACGAGGCCGTGTGGTGTTTCATTCTGTTGTATGTGGGGTACCTTTAAATTGGAACCCAAAAAGACACCTTACAGCAACACTTAACTCCCCACTCCACTTCAAGCACGACTCCAAGGATAATGGGATTGGATCGTTGTGATCCAAAGCTTTTCATCGGCTGATCATCTGGAAGTAGATCTTCGTGCCTTCCTACTTGATCTAGCAGTCTGGAAGACTCCTCTGAAATCTTTCCAGCACCGTAGCAGCCCACATCTCCACTGACAAACAGGTGGCGCCTATAGTGAGATGCATTCGCCAGGTCTCCTACCTGGGCGTTGAGAATTCTACTAGTGTGCCACCGGTGTTCCCTTACCCTTACTAAAAATGCCATCTAAATAGGGTCTAAATCAGAGAATTATCTGCTGAGGAGGCAAGTGAAGACTCTTAGCCCTACCACTATACTATCACGGGAGGTTAGAAACCACAGTCAATAAGACACCTGGCAGAGGTGTGTTTATCAATAGGTTGGACCGAGGAGCACATTATGAGATAAATTATGGGCCCTGTAGAGAGGGCCCTGGAGGAAAATGGAAGTGGGAAATCGGCATCAGCTGCCTAGATGTGGTTCCCACTGAGCTGTAAAACCACCCACAGGTTCCTGTAAAATGAGGGAGTCAGGTCAGATCACAAGCTTTTTAAACTGCTTCCTTAGGACTCAAATCCTGCCTTTGGTAATTGGTGGGGAGCAAGGAGGTCCTGCCTTTGTAGTTGTCTCCCTTTTGTCTCTTGTGAGCACTGTAGTGTTAAGCCCCTTCTAACTCTAATACTGTATTTAGTGTGCCACACATTGAACACATTTCCACGTGGTTTGAGACCATGTAGGTTGTGCTGATGGGAACAAAACTGAGTAAAGCCTAATCCCGGAATCATGAGTTTCCAGATGCTGGTCTGGTGGGGATTGATTCCAGCAGCTGGAAGTTTTCCAGGTTCCTTCAGATGCTAGGATCCAGCAGAAGTCAATGTTCTCCTGCCTGTAAACCTGAGAAGGGGCATGAAGGGGAAGTTCAGAGAAAGGAAACATGCCCACTTAAGGTGGATAAATCTTTCATGGCTCAGAAAGGTCACGTGACATGACATTTGGTAGATGACAATATTCTGGTGTATTGGCAGAGTCCTTGTGATTAAAGGCGTCATGGGATCAAGGGGGGCTTGTACTTGATTCCATGCATAAACATCTGTTCTGCCCTTAGGAGGTGCTGTGACGTCTCCAGGCTGTCTCCTGCACCTCCAAAGAGAGAGGAAGTGGAAATCACTGCCTCGTGAATTTCCTCACACAGCCTACTGCCTCCCTGGGGCCTGAAAGTCTTTGGTTGTTGTTGTTTAATGTTTCTAGTATTGTTTGTTTGCTTTTAACCCGTGGTATTTAAAAACACATTCAAAAATCCATTACAATTGTGGGAGACACGACAAAGACACACTTGGAAGCTAATTTTTAAAATCAGTGTAGAGTGCACGAATTAAAGCACCTCTCTGTTTGCCTTCCACTCATGAGTTCTTCCTGATACCTTGGCAAGTAGCTCTTTAGGAACGGCTGAATTAATTGTTTGACACGTGAAGATGATTAAAAAGAGAATAATGCACGGGGACCTGGGCACCATCTGCTAAAATGAAATTGGGGGTGGGGGAGGGGGGCAAGAGATTGAGCAAGTTTCTACTTGCATGAAACAATAGCTAACTGCTTCGTTTGATTGATGAATTAGGATGTAATTCTACGGCATCTCTGTTAACCGGGTCAGCCTGTTGTTTGGGCGTGAGATGGCGAGTCAGAAAGACAAAATGTGACCAGCGTACTAATAAGCCAGAAACTTGCCTCTGGAATCATTGGAGAAGGAAAGAGCCGAAAGGTTTCTTAAAGTCCAACCACGGCTGGCCATGTAACCACTCGCCGGTGCCGACGTCTTTGTTCTTTCCGTTCCCCTCCAGTTTCAGCAGCTACAGGACGGCGCTGACAGGATGATGAGTCAGACGCTTGCTCCCCCCATGTGACACAAAGCTGAGCATGAACTCAAGGCTACAGGAAAGCAGGCAGATTTAGAGAGGCCAGGCCCACCCAGGACAAGAGGCAGTGCTGAGTGGTCTGGCTCCTGACAAAAGATAATTTACTGAGTGCAAGAATGTGAAAAAGAAAGCCTGCCAGCTGCAAGCAGGAAATCAGTCCAAGATCAGCAGATTCCCTGAAGCCAGGAGGGCGTGTGTTAACCTAGGCTGAGGATGTCAGCTGAGAGTCTGTAATTTGTGTGGTCTGAAGATGGGGTCTCATCCATCAATTGCTCGACAAGGGCTGTCATCGTATCACTGGGCCTGCCTGGTCCTCAGCGTGTGATGTAAAAGGCATATTGGACAAAAGTATTTCCTGGGGGAATTCTCCAGGAGGAATTCAGCCAATGGAAAGGGGTCTTTCCGGTGGCCTGATTTCATTGGCGACAAGTGAACACATATGTGCATACGTGAGTGCCCCCACCCCCACAGTGCCGTACTCTTCCAGAAACAAAGAGAGTGGCAAAGTGAAAAGCCTCTCTGGTATCCTGTTAGGGTCCTTTGTCTCAATGATTTTTTTCAGACTCCCTTCAACACCAACCCAGGGAGGAAGTTAAGGTGGGGGGGTGGGCGAGGAGGGGGGGCAGCTGACTCACCCACATGACAAGGCCTATCAGTGAGGATTTCTGAGCAGGAGATTCACCCGAGTGGTCAAAACCCAGTGTTTATGGGAGTTCACAGGCGTCAGCGTCCTCAAAACCTCTCTGACCTTTTTGTATGCAGTACTACCAAGGAACTCTCAGCAATTTCAAGAGGGACCAAGGGCATTGTCCCAGAAGCTCCAGTGGTGACCCAGAAGGTGGTCCTGTGGACCTCCAGTGTTAGCTCCTGAGGCAGTGTAACCTGGCCATTTAAAACCACCTCCCCACCCCACCCCACCCCCGTCGTCGTCACACACAGACATTGGACCAGTGAGCTTTTGACTCACCCTGACTGGCAGCAATCTCTGGCCAAAGACACTCTAGGGCCAGTTGGCACACCTGCCTAGCCCTTATCCCTCCACCAAGCAAAGGAGAGCTTTGGCAGGGAAAAATGAGATTGGCACGACAAAGAAGAAAGATAGGCCTTCCATATGTCTGTTAATGAATTCATTCATCCCCTCACCAATAAATAGTTACAGTGCCCTTATGTTCCAAAGGTTGCGCTAGAGACTGAGGTACAGAGGAATAAGTCATAGCGTAACTTTTGAGGGACAGGAACTGCGTCTAGTGGGAGAAGCATTGAAGACTGGTATGAAGACACGTGCACAGGGGTGTTATTATAAGAGCACAGAGCAGAGCACTAGACTACTGACGTCCTCCAGACAGGCACATGCTCCTGTTTCTTTGAATCCAGTGAACTAAGGCACTCACAAAGAAAACATTAAGACGTGTGTCAGATAACATAGGAAAAGATAGACTAGTTGCCCAGTAGCTTGACTGACTGCTACTGAAGACCATCCATTTAGGTTACAACAATCTGCCAAGTAAACTCTAACCCACAGCCATCAAGTCATTTCTAACTCAGAGGACAGTATAGAACTGTTCCACAGGGTTTCTGAAGCAGAGTCTTTCTCTTTCTCTATGTAACAGCAGCTGGATTCAAACCATAAGCCTTCCCACCCTTCACCCAGGGCACCACCAATGCCACTGTTTAACCATCTGCTAGGTTGTGTCAATTCTGTGGCTGCTCTCAGATTCCCAGATATAAAAGTGAACAGTTGATCAGAATCCTGTTGGGCAGATCCAGCAAAAGGGTTTGTTTGGAAGGAAATCTGGATGCTGTTGGAAGAATAGTTCAGAGCGTTGTAACTGGGTAGAAAAAGGAAGAGACCGATAGGAAGCTAATAAACTGTGAGGAAGTAAAAGAATTGAAGACCTGAAGATCTGTTTGTCTTCACAGAGCTAATGTGTGAGAGGTTAAGTGTGTGAGAGAGCTAGAGGGATAGGAGGCTCATCCATTCAAGCCCTGAGTATTTATTGAGTGCCTTCCTTGTGCCAGGTAATGTTTTATTGCTGAGAGTACCTTGTGGACAATTATAATCTAGAAGAGAAAATAAGAAACAACAATAATGAGGTGTGTAATGTGTTAAAAGGTGCTCTCGTGATTTGGGGCGGGGAGGGCTGTCGACTGAAACAGGATGAGAAGGATTTGGACTGCAGGAGAAAGGGTGCAGTTTTTCATGGGCTGTCATCATCTTCCCGTTGATAAGGTAGCATGTCATTCAGCCGAGACCTGAAAGGAGAGAAGGAATGGGTTATGCAGAGAGGAGGATTCATGCATGCTCCCCAGGGAGAACAGCTGCTTCCAGGCTCTGAAGTGTGTGAGCACCCGGTGTCGTCAAGGAACAGCAAGGAGGGCAAGAGGAAGGAGTAGGAATTACGATGAGATGTAATGGACACCAAATGTGGAAGCCATGTAGACCCTGGTAAAGCCTCTGATTGCTCTGAGTGAGTGAGTCTCTGAGTGAGACGAGGTGCCATTCCAGTGTTTTGAACAGAGAGGTCACATGATGTGATATGTTTTTAATGGTTTACTGTGGCGGTCATGTGCTTATGTTAATTTCATGATTGAGATTTAGGAGTGGAGTCTGGCCTGTTAATCTGGAGATAGCCATTGAGAAGCCAATGAGGCCTCCGTATGGGCATGGCTTTCTCCTGAGACTTCTAGGAAATCTCGCAATATTTCCCTGATGGAAATGAGAAGCTATTTCCCCAGTTCTTGGGAGTTAGTTTCAGAGATAGCGAATTATGGACAAGACAAAATGGCAGCATCTGAGGAGCTGGACGAGCTGGAGAAGAAGCCACATGGCCTTACCCTGATGGAACCAGACCTCTGAAGCTGGAGAAGCCACATGGAGACCTCTGCGAGCGCTGAGTTGCTTCTACCACCACTGGATGCTGTTGATGGACTCTGAACCCTGGAAGTGAGGAGCCATGGGGAGACCCCTACCAGTGCTGGGACTCTGCACCCACTGACCTGTGACTTCATGAGTCAGAAGGAGACATTACAGACTGGTATCAGGTATATGGGTCAATATCGGACTTATGACCTTGAACTGTACCAGGTTGGGATGCTTTCTTAATGTCCTGTTCCTCTTGTCTATAAACCATACCCTTACATCCATACGCGCGCCTATGATTTTGTTTCTCTAGTTTACCCAGACTAACACATTCACATAAGGTTGCGGTTTTGAAATCAGGTGTTGGGAGGTGGTGTCCAGTTAGGAGGCTACTGAAATAGTCCAAATCAGAACCCTCAAGGACTTCGATGGGGGTGTTTGCAGCAGAGGTGGTGAGAAGCAAAGAGATTCTGGATGTGTTGTGAGGATGAAACCAACAGGATTCCAGGACAGATTGGATGTGGGTGGTCAGCAAACGTCACGGATGATGCCAAGATTTTTGGTCCAAGCAATTGGGAAGATGAGGTTGTCATGATCTGAACTGAGGTAGAATGTGGGAGGAATAAGTTTACGTGGGAAACTGCTGGCAGTCAAATTTTGGACAGATGATGGATATTGAAATTTTCTGAAACAACTGTGAATCATCATAGGACCCAGGAGTAGACCTTGGGACGAGTGTTTGAAGTAGAAATACATGTGACATTCTTATGATAAAAGATTATCACACAGGACTGAGCCCCGGTGGCATAGTGGTTGAGTGTGGGACTGTGGCCCACAGGACTGGCGGTTCAAATCCAGCAGCAGCTCTCCAGGAGCAAGGCGGGGCCTCCCATTGCCACCAGAGGGCAGTGATGATCCCCCCCAAAAAAAGTTAAAAAAGAAAAAGATTATCACACTCATTCACCATCCCTCACTGCCATCAAGTTAGACTCTGACTTTTAAGGACCCTATCAGACAGAGCAGAACTGCTTCTGTGGGTCTCCATGGCTATAAATCTTTTTTTTTTTTTTTTGGCATCACTGCCTTCTGATGGTCGTGGGAGCCACCCAGCACTGTTCCTGAGAGCTGTCGCTGGATTTGAACCACCAAGCCCACGGGGCTGCAGTCCTGCACTCAACCACTTATACCCAGCTATAAATCTTTACAGGAATAGACAGTCTCATCTTTCTCCATTATACAACATACCCCTCTGAAAATGACAGAGTAAGGAAAGAGCCTAGCATGGTGGGAGTTTGGTGGGGCCGCAGGAGGAAAAAGGAAGAGGATCAGGCTGCTTTAGGCCTGATGATATTGTTGTTGTTAGTAATTATGTAATTACCCTCCGGTGGATTTTCTGCTCCTGGTAAACCACGGGAGAGGAGAGGGTTCGTGTTTCCTAGCGTATCCTCTTTGTGGGAGCAGGTTGAAGTGACTGAGTGGGTTCAAACCTTCTGGTTAGCCACCTACGGCTTCCCCGTAGCACTGCCAAGGCTTCTGCCCTTGAGGAGAGTGTGAATGTAATGGTTGGATGTCAAACAGACATTAGATTGATGTGTGTAGAATTCACATTTGGGTTCAGATTTTGAAGCTAATATATTCTAAATAAGCAAAAAAGTCAGATTTGCTGAAACTCAGCAGGTAACATTATGAAAAAGGTATTTGGATGAGACTTATACTCCCATTGTAGCGCCAATCAAAAGCAATGGATTGAAAAGCACATCTATAAATTTCCACATGCTACACCGTAATTGTTTTATTCAGATGCCTTTTGGAAAATGTGCTTGGTTCACATATAGTGTTAAATGTGTTAAAGCTCATTCTTGTCATTTGTAAAGCACATGTAACCTTTGAGAAAGCATGGCGCTGCCAACATTTTAGCAAGTGTTTCTACTAGTCACAGCCAGGCACAATCTACTTTCCATTCCCCTGCCCTAGCCTTGTTACCAGGCAAACCTTAAACATCATTAAGAAGAAACTCTAGACACCGATTGCAATGATGATTATACAACTCTTCCTGATGTGATTGAACTATTGAATTATGTATGTGAATTATATGCTATAAAACTGTTAAAAAGTAAAATAAAGAAATTACAACTGAAGAAAAGAAGAAGCTATAATTTCAAACATAATAAACCTCGATGCTTAGAAACCAGAATTTGACCAAGATTTTTAAGGCTTCTTTCCTGTGAGCCGGTGGATGTCACTTGAACATCTGAATTCATTACAGACAACGGAAATGACCCTTCAGGTTTCTATAGATTCAGCAGACACAGATGTATTGAAACATTGCCTGAGAATAGAAAAGAAGCAATAATGAGACCACTGTGGAACATATTTTTTAAAGCCTACCCTGGCAGTCATGTACTCTGGGGTCAATTTCATGATTGGGAGTAACATCTAGCCTGCCAATCTGGAGATAGCCAATGAGACCTCTGTGTGGGCATGGCTTTCTCCTGCAAATTCTGGGAAATCCAGCCAAATTTCCCTCCTGGAGGTGAGAGACTCATAACTCAGTCCCTTGGAGAAGCTCTACTGATAAGACACAAGGTGACTCCCTAGGAGACATTGCAGCTGACAAAACACATGACAGCATGCTGATAGACCCTGAGCCCTGGAAACTGGAGGAGCCACAAAGAGACGCCTGCCAGTGCTGAGATGCTTCTACCACCACTGGATACACAAGACTCTATACCCACTGGCCTGTAATTGTCCGGGTGTCATTCATTGCATGTGCTTCATGAGTGTGAAGAGGACTTATGGATTGGTATTGGACATATGGGCTAATATCAGACTTATGGACTTAGACTGGGCTGGGTTGGGGTGCTTTCTCAATGTTCCATTCCTCTTGTATATAAACCTCTCCCTCGTATACATATGTATGTTTATGAATTTGTTTCTCTAGTGTACCCAGACTAACACACCTACCTTATTTCTTACTGCCAGTAACCCAGTCAAAGCTTTTCTCCAGTCATAAATGTAACATAACTAGTCTAGATGACACTAGCTATTTATAATTAAGTACATACTACTTAAATCTACCTGCTTTGTGGAAGGTATGTAGGTTTGTGATTGATTAAAATATTCATACTATGTAGGCTTCATCTTTAGCTCAATGAAAAAATAAATGACAACAGTGACTCAATTCCTTCCAAAGGGGCAAAGATATTATATCTAATTCACCTGCTGCATCAGTAATGGACCCAGTAATGGACCCAGCAGCTTCACAGATGGCAAACAAAATAAGCATATGCACCATTCACTTTTCTTTTCCTGAGGTAAGCGCCCAGTAAAATTGTTCAGGGAACAAAACAAAATATACAACTACACATCCATGAAACATCCCTTTGAAAAGTGAACTCTCATCACTGTCTCAGGCATTAAGCCTCAGTAATGGACATTGTGTCGAATGGGATTATTAAATGTCATCCTAAAATAAATCAGGACAGGGAAGAATTCTAAGTCAAGATTCCATGCATGACTCAAGAGGGGACCTGCAGCTCCATGACACATGAATGTTCAAAAGGAAGCACCTCCAGAGCAGTATTGAGAAGGCAACTTTTACCCCTCTGCAGTCTAGACCACATGGAGGGGTGGCTGTGAAACTTGGATGCTTGTTCAGTGAAGAAGTCGTTATCAGCTCTCTCCCCCATTGCCAAGGAACTTGTGGGTGACAATTGTTCTCCGCAGGCCTCGGTTGGGAAGCTGGCAGGAACCCCCCTGAAATGACAGTAGTTCTATCACTTCCCACACTTCTGAATGCCAGTCAACAAGCCAGTGCTGCTTTCTTTTCTAAGTCAGCATCAGCACTGGTCTCTCTCATATAGTATTATTTTTTCAGAACAACGACTTCTCTTCCTGCTCCTTCTTCTCCACCTATAAGATATAAATACCAGGAGGCTTCAGAAAGTCCCTGGAAAATAGAGTTAATGTTTTTCATTATGTAAAAAATAAATTTATTTCTCAACCTAAGCTCCACCAAGTTCAAGAAACCTTTTTATAAGCCAAGAGACCATCCATTTAATTCATTCTAAAGAAGTGAACATCCTGAGAACATAACCCTGTCAGTTCAGTCTCCCCTACCACCGCCACCACCACCACCACCACCACCACCTTTCTTACATTATAAATTAATGAAAACTGGGAGGGCTTTAAATAATTTTTTAAGATTATAAGACAAAAAATAAGTCAGATGTCATATCAGGACTGTAGGGTTGATGCCTAATTATTTCCCATGGAGTTCTCAAAATTCCCCTAGTTAGATGCCAGCCATGAACTGAAACCTGGTTGTTGTGGAGAATGACTTATCTAGTGAAGTTTTCTGGATGTCTTTGTTTTTTGGCAAAAGCTTTGACTAACTTTTTCAAAAAACCATTCATCGTAAGCAGGTGTCATTGTTCTTTGATCCTCCAGAAAGTCAGCAAGAAAGATGCCTTAAGCTCCCCCCCCCCTCCCCCCGGCCCCGGCCCCACTAAACTGTTGCCAGACCTTTGCTTCTGACCTGCTTTTGCTTAGACCAGATTATTTCCACCTCCGGGCAGCTGTTGCTTCCATTGTGCTTTGTCTTCAGGGTCATCTTGTTCACATTCTTCAGGATCTCGAGCCCCCTTGTTTACAAGGCTCCACCATGAGCTCTGCTCTTGCTCTCAGTGATCTGGGCACAACAGCTTGGGCCCCATCAAGAATATTTCCTCGACTTATTTTCTCAGGTTGTGCAAGCAGTACCAATTGAAATGTCTATGGCGCCGGCTACTGTTTCTGCTGTTAAGACTGGCTCCTCTTCACTTAGGGCAAAAACAAGGCTAGTTATTTTTTTCAGTACAAAATCCTGTTGTCTCATCCCTTCTTAAAATGAGTTACACATTTGTAAACCGCTTATGTCTTTAGAGTGTTGTCCCCATAAACTTTTCATAAAGCATCGATGATTTCACCATTCTGGCACCCAAACTTCACCAAAAACTTGATATTGGTGCCTGTCTCGATTTTAGCATAATTTAACAATAGCAAGATGATGCAAACAACTTTGATGCCATCTGTGGAGGAATGGATAAATAAACTTTGGTACATACACACAGTGGAAAAAATCCCTAATGAACCCTGATGAAACCATGATGTGTCTCATGACATGGATCGATTTGGAGGACAGTATGCTGAGTGAAGTCAGTCAATTACAAAAGGCCACATATTTTATGAGAGATTGTTACACATTTTAAAAAATCAAAATAAACATGTTCATGCCAATAGAAATAGACTTTGGTGTTTCCCAGAGGTGAGAGGGAGAGGGAAGGAAGAGGAGGCAATAGATTAGTGGGTAAACAGGTGCTAGATAAGGTGAAAGGGGGATAATAACCCACGAGAGAGAGAAGAGGGACAAAAGGAAGGAGCAGGACAAGCTATTGGGAGAGCTGATAAGTTATTTAAGTTATTGAATGTGAAATACAAAAATGATTATCTGAAATGTAATTCCCCCACCCTAAGACACAATAAAAAAAAGTTGGAGTTTTTTTTTTTTAATGTTTGAGAAAAAAAAATGTTTTTCCAAATGGTAGTTTACAGTTCACTTCCTAAAGCTCCAAACTATATTGCTAGGTGTTTACTTGCTAGTTTTTTATTCCCTGAACTGCATATAGCAGCCTCACAGCAACTGGGAACCTCGTGGACAAAGGCCTACCTCTGCTCCACTGCCACCTGTTCTGAAGGAGTCAGGCTTCTCTGAAAAGAGGGAGAGTTGCATAAGCAAACAAATGCTAGCATTTAGTTCTTTTGGACAGCAAAGGTCAAGAACCCACTGTAAGTGTTTACCCTGGGGTTGTAAAGTGGCGTCTTCCCCGTGACCTTTCTTGGAGGTCGCAGCAGAAAGTCGAGGCATGTGGGAAAGATCTGTTCCCACCCACGGTGAGAAGTCATGACGGTATTTGTCCTTCTTCGCGATTGCCTCTAGGATTGTGAAGATGTCCAGTCCGAATCTGAACATTGTGACCTTACTGGGCAGTTGTCTGACGTACAGTAGCGCGTACCTCTTTGGGATTCAAAATGAAGATGTGCTCGGGGGGAGCTCGATGGAAACGCTCATTCAAGTAGGTCACGCTTTCAGATCATGTACTTTTAACCCTAACAGGGTTAAAATTGTGATAGTCTTCTGAAAACTCTGCCGGTCTTGGGGGGAGGCGTTACCATGATCCTTGGTATTAAAGTCCGCTTGTGCCCAGGTTTTCCTTGGGGTGTCGTAAATCAGAATGCTTGGAGGACCCACCAGGCTTCCCATGTGACTCTTGCTTCTGTCCAATTCCACTTCTAGGTCAGGTTATCTTTACTGTGCATTGGCACCTCCCTGGTGTTTGGCCCCCTGCTGGGGAAGAGCTGGAGACTGTACAAGGTGTTCACCCAGAGGGTCCCAGACAAGAGAGTGGTAAGTAGACAGCAAATGCACACCGCTTCAGTGTAGACAGAAGCTCCCTGCTGTCTTAAAAGTTAGAGCAGTGGTTCTCCACCTTCCTAATGCTGTGACTCTTTAATACAGTTCTTCATGTTGTGGTGACCCCCCCGCCCCCGCAACCATAAAACTATTTTCATTGCTACTTCATCTTGTAATTTTGCTGTTATGAATCAGTTGATCCCTGTGAACACATTGTTTGACCCCCCAAAGAAGTTGTGACCGACAGGTTGAGAACCACTGAGTTAGAGACACCCGTCCCAGATTCTAGGATCTCACTCCTTTCACAAATGAAGTTCCTTCTCCTCTCTTCAAAAGTTGAGCCATGTGGCTACAGAAATGCCCAGGTGGGGGAAGCTGTGTCAGTGATGTTGGGATTTAAATCATTGTGTGCTCAGATCCTGGTATTCTGCTGGCAGCATTATGAGGGGCAGCAGGGTGCCCAGAGAGACTGGCACAGGTGGAGGGAAGGTCAGTGTCTACAGAGGAGTACATCTGCTTCCCTCAGGAGGGAAGGCCATCCCACGTAGAATGGAATGGACAAGTGAATCCATTAAGCTGATAGGATCAACCCTAGAAGCTTCGTGGCAGTCAGAGCACCTACGTGTTCTGACATATCAGTTGCCTTCCTCATCACAGGCTCATGTTCAATCCGATGTCCTGACAAAACTCAACCATCATTGTCATTGACTTAGGCCCTGTCCAGACTGAGCTCCTCACTCAGTGGGAAGTGTAAGGCTGTGCATTGAGAGAAGGCGATATGACTGACAGACGCAGATCTTCTGCCAAGCATAACTGTACATATGAATAAGCTGCCCTAAAGGACAAGCTGTTCCCACAACTTTTAACAGTGACCGTTCTTATCATAAAAATAGCTTTATTGAATTACAGTGAGTTCCACATATGTATTTAAGTATATGACGCGGTGTGGACACGGGGATACACCCATGAAGCCATGACCACAGTCACAGTAGTGAACACATCCACCACCCGCAAGTTTCCACATGCCTCCTTGTCTTCCTTTCCCCTCCCCAACTTAGCATTACCTGCCTTTGTTTGATCTGCTGTCTCTGTAGATTAATGTACATGTTGCTCATTTTACAGGACTAGAATCCTACTACAAGTCCTCTGTGTGTGAGTGTGGCTTCTTTTGCTCAGAGAATATGAGATCCAGCCATGGTGTTGTGTACATCAGTAGTTCAGTCCTTGCTGCCACTCACTCAATAGTGACCTACTATATGGCTATAGCTTTCGTTTTTCTCTTTATCTGTTGAAGGATATTTGAATTGCTTCCAGTTTTTAGCTTTCTATAGATAAAACTTTTTATATTACTCATTTAGGGCGGTGATTCTTTTATTTTAATCCTTTTATTGGGAGCTTTCACAGCTCTTCAAACAATCTATATATCATTTGTGTCAAGCACATTTGTGCATATGTTGCCATCATCATTTTCAAAGCATTTTCTTCCTACTTGAGCCCCTGGTATCAGCTCCTCTTTTTTTCTCCTCCTTTCTACCTTCGTAGATCCTTAATAAATTATAAATTATCATATCTTACACTGTCCACTGTCTCCCTTCACCTACATCTCTGTTGTTTGTCCCTGTGGGTAGGGTGTGTGTGTGTGTATGTGTGTTTGTGTGTATAGTATATGTTGATCATTGAGATCAGTCCCCCCTTTATAGATAAAACTTTTTTAAGATAAAACTTTTATGAACATTCATGTACAACTCTTTTTTTTAATCGCATCACTGCTCGTGGGAGTAGAAGGCCCAGCCTTGCTCCTGGTGAGCTGTTGCTGGATTTGAACCATCAACCCTGTGGCCCACAGTCCCACACACAACCACTGCGCCATCAGGGCTCAGCTCAGTACAAGTTTTTTAATAGACAAATGCTTTCATTTATCTTGGATAAATCCTAAGAATGGAATGAGTGGATTCAGTGGTAGATATATGTTTAACTTTTTAGGGAACTGTTTTCAAAAATAGTTGTGTCATTTTCCATATTCGGCAGCAGCATTCCTCTGCATCCTTGCCAACAACTGGCTGGGTCGTTCCTTAAAGCTATTCGAAGAGGTGGGCTATGGCACCTGGCAATGGTTTTCATTTGTATCTCTCTAAGGACTCATTGTGGTCAACATTTTTTCCTACACATTTGCCACCCTTTTTCATTGTTGTTGTTAATTGTTTGTTTGGGTGAAGTGACTCTTCAAAACATTTGCCCAGTTTAAGGGGAAGGAGTGAAAAATTTTCTTAATACATTTGGAAAGTTCTTTATGTATTCTGAAACCAAAGTTCATAAATATATATGGCTTGCAAATATTTTCTTCCAATGTGTGGGATCGCCCCTCCTCCTGGCCCCCCATCATCATGGGTTTATTAGAGAGTAATAGGTTTAAATTCGGGATCAGGAACAATTCTTTGACCAGGCAGGACAGCCTCATTTCAGCCTACCTTCAGGCCTGCCTCCCTCTGACTCTCAGCCCCTTGGCCTGGCTTGTGTTCTGCTATTTCAAGTGTTGCAAAGCATTTTTAGCTCTGCAGATAAATGCCCAGAGGTTCCCACCCTGCTACTAAGCATTGTTCCAAAGCACCAGCTGTGTCAGAACACCTAGCCCAGAGACCTCCCACACCTCCAGCAAACCATCTGCCCGAAGGTGCTCAGTTTTCCCACTCTGTGGACCCAAAAGTCAACATTTCTCTGCCATACCTCACTACCTCTTGCCATCTCAGCAAAGGTGTTTGAGCTCTCTCATTTTCTCCTGGGTCAAGGAGATTCTCAACACAGTGGTCAATGTAAATAACAGAGGACTATGTAAATAACAGATGCTCAGCCTGATCAGAGTCCTGTCATTTATTTGTCACTGTGCATCTGTGATCCAGGTCATGATTAGACAGCAGCACATATGGTTTTGTTGCTGTGGCACTTTTCATTCTCTTAAGTGTATCAGGTAAAGAGAAGCTTTCGTTTTATCTTGACAAAGTACAGCTTATTATTTTTTGTACTTTTTTTTAAGGTCATGTCAAAGAAATCTTTGTCTAGCCTAAGATCTCAAAAAGTTTTCTCCAGAGTTTCATAGATGTTGATCCAAGGATAAAAATGGAGCTGCTTGATTTTACACTGAGATCTATGCTCTGTTTTCTGTTAATTTTTTTAATATGGCACAATGTATGGATCAGAATTTATGTTTAAGCACAATTTGTGGAAAAGGCTGTCCTTTCTTCACTGAAGTACCTTTTTGCTATTATCAAACATTACTTGTCCATATAGATATATATTTATTTCTGAACTCAGTTCTGTCCCACTGATGCAATTTTTATTGCAACAAAAATGCCATACTACCTTGGTTATTATAGCATTTTAAATAACTCTTAAAATCAGATAGTGTTAGTTCTTAAATATTGCTGTTCTCCCTCAGTATTGCTTTGTCTTTGAATTCTAGTCCCTTTAATTTTTATGTAATTTTTATTAGTGTGTCAATCTTCTGTTATTCACAAAACTCTTCTACTTTCCCAGTCACTCAATTTGATCATTGCCACACAAAACTCACAAATAATGTTCATGATTAAAGGGTTCATTAAAGATGTTAACCGATCACAAAGCAGGTGAGAAATGCTCAGGATACCAATGTTCTGTTGGGACATGTCATAAAATTCCTTCAGTACTGCTAATAAATAATTAAAGGACATGCCACTCCACTGTAAGACTCAACCCAAAGGCATTCAACTCAAGCTCTTTGGGTCAGCAAACCCAGTTCTCCTAAGTTAGTGTCCAGAGGCACCCATCTCAGTAAGTCTCAACTCAACCCGAAGGCACTTAGCTCCACCTCCATAGGTGGAACCAGGCCAACTCCCCAAATTAAGTATCCAGAGGCAACCTACTCCACAAGCCAGCCTCTCACCCAATAGCACTCTCTTGTGCCCTATGAACTGTGCCCATACGTGCCCTGTGAACTGGGACATCCATCACTCTATCTCTTGCTCTGACTCCTGGTTCTGCTGCTGCTCCTCTGATATCACAGCTGCCTTTTGGATCAAGGACATTCACTGTGCAAGGATCTCTTCCTAGTAGTGAAACCTGCCTCTCCTGCTTCTTCATTTTCTACCCAGCAGGATGGCAATCCAGTTAACAATTACTTACGTGTCTTCTTCTACCTTCTTACTCAGGCCCATGCAGGGAAAAGGCCTGTAGTGGGAGTTTACAGAAACTTTGGTTAGAAAGACACATTAAATAGTTCACTGCCTCCTGCAGTAAATTTCTTCAACATCCCGCTGCGATTTTTATTAGGATTGAACGGAATGCACAGATGATATTTTAGGGACTTGGCTTCTAGGCAATGCTATAATTTCAATCTATGAATACAATATATTTCCCCAGTTATTTAGAATTTCTTTAATTTTTCTCATCAAGATTTTATAGCTTTCACAACTCTCATGGTATCTATTTCTATATCAGATTTTTATAATCTTTTTCCTTATAGGTAAGTAGGATTGTCTTATTTTTTGGTTGTATTTTGTTTTTTTAAGATATTTTATTGGGGGCTCACACAACTTTTATCATGATCAGTACATATATCAATTGTAATACAGTCCACATTTGCATATTTGTTGCCATCATTCCTGAAACATCCTCCTTCCACTTAGGCCCCCAGTATCAGCTCCCCATATTTCCTCTCCCTCCCCACTCCCCTCACCCATGAACCCTTAATAATTTACAAATCATTGTTATTTTGTCATATTGTACACTGCCCGATGTGTCCCCTCACCCACTTCCCTGTTGTCCGTACCCCAGGGAGGAGGTTTTAAGTAGATCCCTACAACTGGTTCCCACTTTATAAATTTTTGTTTATTTATTTTTTGTTTTTGACGCATCACTGCCCTTTGGTGGTGGGAGTAGGAGGCCCAGCCTTGCTGCTGGATTTGAATTTCCAACCCAGTGGGTCACCATCCTGCACACAACCACTACGCCACCGGGGCTCAGCCCTATAACTTTTTTAAACATTGTTTTTTCATTTCATTTTCCAATTGTTTGTTGCCAGTTCACAGACATACAATTGATTTCTGTAAGCTGGTAAACTATGCTGTTACTATAGTAAGCCCATACAGTAGCTCTTGGAGCTTTTTGTAGACTCCATCAAAATGGTCTCCATTTCAGAGGGTTTCAAAAAGGCTTTGGGAAAAAATCCATTGTCTTTTTATTCTATTATTATAAACTTTTTGAAGCCCCCTCATGCATTATCATATCCTCTCTGAATAAAGATGATTTCTTTCTAATACCAATGTCTTCTATATCTTTCCCTTGCCTGGTGGCCCTGGGTGGAAATGACGATGCCGTGTAAAGTAGAAGGGGTGAGAGCTCACAGCCTTGAATTATAAATGAGTTTATAAGGAAAGCATTCCGTCTCCCAACATAAAATACGAGGCTAGCTGTGGTTTTATTGTTGTTGTCACTTGCAGTCATTTTCAAGATTTAAACATTTCCTCCTATGCCTGGCTTGCTGGGAGTTTTTTTTTTTTTTTATCAAGAACCGATGTTGGATCTGTGTCAATGTTTTTTCTTTGCCAGCTCGCTATGAAGTTTCTGAGCCTGGGGCTTGTGCCTCAGAATACATGGGAGACTCTGGTGCCAGGGTCACAGATAGCCAATGGGTAAGGAAGATTTCTTTATCTTGACTCTTTTGCAGATCATTAAAGACCTGCAGCTGCTGGGGTTGGTGGCAGCCTTGGTGCTTGCCGATATGATCCTGCTGATGACGTGGGTGCTCACTGATCCCATCCGGTGCCTTCATATCGTCGGTGTTAGCATGACGGTGAGTGGGTCAATCTTGGAGAACCTCACTCCTTGAACTGGACGAGCCTCTGTGAGGACACGCGGGTGATTGTCCCATAGCAATTACCCTGCGATGATCTGGCCAACGAGAAGACAAGTGATCCAAAGGGGAAGGAAGTCCAGAGCGGTGACTGCTTTGAGGTCTTACCCTTTGATTACAGGGTGTGCTACCACTCCCACCGCTCCTCCTGCCTCACGTCTCTGTTCCTGGCCATCCCCTGAGTCGTCAGCACCCTGGGAGTTATCTGGAAGTTATTGCCGCTTCCGTTTATTATCCATAGGGATGTCTTTCAGCTGTGGGAAGTTATCTTCTCCTAATTTTAAGAAATGGAATTTTAAAGTGGTCTCGGGAGTCTCTTAACTGTAGTTCAGATCCCAGCAGTACCTAAGATAGAGCGTTGGGAATGTTACTAAACTTCTTAGTCTCTGTTTGCTCATAAGTAAAATGGAGATGATAATAATACGACCAATTTCATTGGGTTGTGGTGCCGATAAATTGAAACGATGTAGGCAAAGGACCGAACTGTGTTGAGTTAATATGGAGGATTATGTCTCCAGCAAGAACCAGGAGAGTACTATGGAATCTTGGCATTGCAGAGTTCATGTTCAAGGTTTCGACTATTTGTGAAGATCAGAATCATGGCAGAAAATAATTTGTCATTTTGATGAAGTGCTTATTTGAATCAAATTCAGAGCAAATGACAGAACTGAAGAATAAATCTAACTGCTGCCCAACAATCCGTCAGTCCAGTTTTGTTGTCTTGTCCTTCAGTTCATATGTAGATGCGCACATAATGGAACCCACTATTGTTCTTAGCATCTTCATTTTCTTGCATCCTGAGGGATAAGTGATAAGCCAGAGTGGAGTGACCACGTCAGAATGGTCACACAAATTTTCCATAGGGTCCTGATAATTGTGGATGCCTTCAGGCCTGACTCTGTGTCCCTCCTAGGTGACAGGAAGAGACGTGTCCTGCTCTCTGACCAGCACGCACTTCTGTGCTTCCCTCTACTCTGATGTCTGGATTGCTCTCACTTTGGGATGCAAGGTTAGTCACCCTACCTCTTTAGGATACAGTCTGTATCTGTCAACAGCACACAGATATGAAGAGAGACTGGTAGAAATTAGCAAGGTGGTTCTACAAAGAATCTTGAACTGAGGGAAGCCCTCAGCTGATGCATCAATCTCAAAGTCATGACCTTTGTAATAATTTTTCCTTTTTGTTTTTTGGGGAGTCACTTTTCCAGATCTTTGAACTCTCTCATTCACTTTGAACTCCCCGGTTTGGACTTCACGGTTTGGTCCCATTCTTAGTCTGATTTCTGAATTGATTTTAACAAAAATCACTTTTCTTTCTCCTCAGCTGTGAGGACACCTTCCAACCAGCCTATTTTGTTGCCTCAGTTTACCTCATCTCAGGTCTTTCTTCAAAGTCTAAGGCAAGGCATGCTGTTCCCTTCCCCCATCTGACTTTCTCACTCTGATTGGAAGCAAGGTCTCAGAGTAAAAGGACCTCAAGCAGGGAGATGCTGCTTTTCTACTGTGTGCACAGAGTACTCTGATAGAAATATGTTTAGACAGAAGACACGAGGGAGACAACAGCTCTGGATCTCTAGTTTTTTGCTTAGGGTCAAGAAAATGAGTTTCACACACCAACTGGTGTCACCACAAAGTGTGGACAAAATCAGGTATGAGACCTCGGAAGACCCAAAACAAACAGCCCTGTCGATGCGAACAAGGGGGATCAATCGAAGTGGAGACCCAAAGTCCATCTGTGGACAATTAGACAAATCCCCTCACAGAAAGGTCACAGGTACAAGGAAGGGACGAGCCAGCCAGGGTACAGTGTAGCACCGACTAAACACACAATATTCCTCTAGTTCTTTAACGCTTCCTCCACCCCCACCGCACCCCCACTATCATGACAGCATGACGTCAGTTCTACCTTACAAATCCAACTACACTGGAATATGTACACTGGTACAGATAAGAGCTCTTTACACACAGAATCCGGGACAGATAAACCCCTCAGGAAGAGTGATGGCAATATCAGAATAATAAGCGTAGGGGGAAGGTAGAAGATTGAGGAGAAAGAATGAACCGATAGCAGTGATCGAACATATAACACACACACACACCATCCAGGGGGATGAACAACAGAAATGTGGGTGAAGGGAAATAGCATATGATGTAAGGTATAAAAATAACAATAATTTATATCAGGGATTCACAAGGGTGAGAGGGTGGAGGCGGGAGGGAACAAAGCTGCTACCAAGGGCTCAAGTAGAAAGAAAATGTTTTGAAAATTATGATGGCAACATATGTACAAATATGTTTTATACCATTGATATATGGATTGTTATAAGAGCTGTAAGAGCCCCCAAATGAAATGATTTACAGAGAGACTGATTCAGAGTCCAATTTTTTAAACTGTTTATTTGCTTATGGAGCCCTTGTGGCACAGTAGTTCAGCACTAAGATACTGAAAAAAGAAGAAATGAGCTTCAGAATTTGACAGAACTATGTGGGAGTAATGACTTAGTCCCTTTCTGACTTCAAACCAGGAGTTCTCAAACTACACACCGAGGGCCACATATGGCCCGCTGAGGACATTTATCCGGCCGACAGGTGTTTTTGCCACCACTGCCTGTCCTGCTTAGCAGCTGATTCATCCTGGGCCCGCAGTGAATTTGTTCATAGTTTTTGGGGTTTTTTTTTTAAACTATAGTCCAGCTTTCCAACAGTCTGAGGGACAGTTAACTGTTTAAACAGTTTGAGAACCCCTGGAAAACTCGTTTTAACTTCTGTTAGACTCAGTTCCTATCTATGTACAATGTGGAGGATGGTAACATCCTCTCAGAACTGATCTGAATATTGAAAGAGTTCATGAAGGCCAGAAACTTTTAACCATTCCCCATTCTTAGCAAGAACTCCCAAATGTTAGATGTCCCCAGCCTGGATATTTCGTCAAAAAAACACTGCCTCTCCCAGTTTCTTGAAATGATTTCAAGAAGCATGACTTCCCCAGCACAGAAACCAGTCTCTTCCCCACTAGCAATTCACTTTACAACTTGAATTAATGTTGCCATTGCTTTTGATATAACCCGTTTCCTTTTTACTTTACAGTAACAACTGTAGGACAAAGAAATAATACCTGTAGGAGGAAAATCGCTGTGCATCAGAAAGCTGCTGAGCCAGTCAGTCCCTGCAGACTAGCTAGTCAATACGGAGCTCCTGAACAGTGTCCCAATCTCCCTAGTTGGCAGGACCCCGGCCCAAGGCTGTGGTTTTCCCTCCACCCCATGCTTCTCAGTTGCGAGTGCAAATGCCATACAAGTATCAGTGTGACTCAACGCTCAGTCATGAATCTAGAGAGACTTTATTCACATCTAATTCCTTTGGCAGAAATGTTCATGGAATGAAGACACTGCATTTTTAGAATTTTTTATTGTGAACTAGTGGAAGGTTTTCAGGGCAAGTCATCAGTTTTACACTCAACACCTCATCCACATCTTGTTTCAAAGCCTCCCTGGCAACGCTTTCCATGTGCCATCACTTAGCTTATTTTCTCCCTCTGAACCTGGACATTGGGTACATGCTGTCCTTTTGACTTTACCTGGCTGATTCCCCCCCCCCCCTTTAATGAAGAGGGGCTTCGTTCCAGACCTGGAGGGTGTCACCTGTGTCTCTTTCTAACCAGTAAACTTGGTCTCTCCTTTGATTTGCGTTCTGGTCCACATTTTCTGACACACTATTCAGGACTTTCTCATGTAATCCTGGAGGCAGAGCAGTTGGTGGTGGTAGCCTGGCACCACCTAGTTCTTCTGGTCTCAGGATTGTAGAGATTGTTTGCGTTTTCCCGTGGTCCACTGGACGAATTCTTACCCTACATCATTCCATTGCCATCACTCTTCTTCCGTTTGGACAGAGAAAGACCACTGGTTGCACTTTAGTTGGCTGCTCATGGACTGTTAAGACCCCATCACTACCACAAGGATATTGGTGTACACTATGTGATGCCAGGAGACCTTGGTGTCCCTGATACTCTGATGGACCTCATGGAATGAAGACATTTTAATGGATCAAATTTGAAAAGTTCCGGACTGAGCCCCGGTGGCGTAGTGGTTGTGCGCGGGACTGCGGCCCACTGGGATGGAGGTTCGATTCCAGCTCCATGGAGCAAAGGCTGGGCCTCCTACTCCCACCACCTGAGGGCAGTGATGCCCCCCCCCTCAAAAAAAAAAGATAGGACAAATTTGAAAAGTTCCAAATCATAGTCCATTTTATTTAGCTCTAATTCGATTAATTGATCCAGTTTTACCAAGTGCCAAAAGGGTGGTGTCAGCTTCCCAAAGTCAAGCTCCTCTCACCGTCCAACTTTTGTTTCTTTAAGTGGTTGAAAATCTCAGGGTGCCCATAGTTGCTCCTCAGACCTCATGTGGGATTCTAGAATTTCAGGGTAATGGAAAGCATCTCATCTGTGCTAGCCTCTTCTTTGCAGAAACAATTCTTAAAAAAACGGCACACTCATACATTTCTTGAGGGCCATCCCCTTAAATATTGAGAGCTTGTGACTGCAAGGCATTTTCAACCCCAGTTGGTTAGGTTCTGTAATTTCAGGACCAGTGTCAGGTGCCTTGCAGATAGCTGGCCTTACTCCTAGTTCCCTCACCCGCCAAACCAGTATCTTCACTTCCTGTCTCATAAACCCAGACGCCTGTGTGCTCACCTTAAATATCCGATCAGAGAGAGTGTCGTGAAGGTCATGCCCGTGACTTCCTCCTTCTAGTGCTAGTTCCTCCTCTATTCCCAAGATAGTACTTGGCACATGTTCAGACAGGTAAACCTATATTCCATTCATCTCTATATTGATTTCAAGCCATGGTTTATATTGATATGCAGTTCTCTTTAGGGAGCACGCCTTAGTAGAGATGAGAAATTGAGCATAGGTTTATGTGTATGGGAAAGGGAGAAGACTGGGGACCCTGCTTGTCCAGGACAGAGACAGAGAGTGAAACCTTTGCTGTTTGTGTCCTCAACAATATTACCTCAGCCCCATGTCGCCATAATTATTCTCCTCTTCTTCAACTCTTCCTCTCCCATGAGCATCTCGTACCACAGAACCTCTGCTAGCCAGTGCACATCTTCTGCATGAATTAGAACAGAATAGCTTCCCTTTAAAGCTGATGGCTCGCTACTAGCTCAGATCTTGATGACAGGAGGGCTTTCCTCTGGGTACTACCCCTGCCCCAGTGCGTGGCTTGACAAGCAGACCACAGGACAATTTTGGCTTCCCTCTGTCCCTTTGCTTCCTGCAACACAAAGCCAAACAGTAGAGACAACCCCCAGTAGCAATGATGCGCCCCCCCTGCCCTCCTGTTGCCCGGCAGCCCTTTCTATAGGTGTTCTTCCAGTTCGTTCCTATCCTCTCCTGTCCTCTGTGTTGGCTGAGTCCTACCTCGTGGCTGACCTCTGAAAAACTAATCAATGAAGAAGAGGAAAATAATATTTATTTTAAGTACCTACTAGGTATAAGGGACCCTCCTACAAATTTTCCCTTGTGCTATCTTACGACATGCGTTAAGGTAAGCCCTGGAAGGTAGGTCTGATGACCCCCATTTTGCTGGTGAGGTGATCTGTCCTCGCGGCCGCTCTGTGTGCCCAGCCTGATCTCATAGGCCCCCGAAGCTGACTCTTCTCTGCCCCCTCAGGGCCTGCTCCTGCTCTTTGGTGCCTATCTGGCCGGCCTGACGGATCACGTCAGCTCTCCTCCGGTGAACCAGTCCCTAACCATCATGGTGGGGGTCAACCTGGCGGTGCTGGCTGCTGGGCTTCTCTGTGTGGTCACCAGATACCTTCACTCCTGGCCCAACCTGGTCTTCGGGCTCACCTCCGGGGGCATTTTTGTTTGCACGACCACCATCAACTGCTTCATCTTCATCCCCCAGGTATGCCCGGAGGTCAGAGCCTAGTCCGTGCAGAGGTGTTGCTGGGGGTTGGGGGGGTTGAGAGGAGGGCAGGGGTGGGGGGTGAGGGTGGAATTCCTATCCATGCCATTTATTGCCCTGGTGAACCGAGCTTGCTCCCCGCTGTCCTCCTGGTGCTAAAGGACGGTTCTGGTCACTGAAGAGCGTGGGCCAAGGAGGACCAAGTGGGGCAGGAGCCGCTCCTGAAGTGATCCCTTCATGCCAGCCCCTCTCTGACTGCCTCAAAGACACAATTTTCCACCCACTCTCAAATTGACTTCACCCACCCCGACTCCCCCCTGCATCTGGATGACCTCATTTCCTTCCCGAGTCTGGGAGTGCGGGACCAGTGTTTCCCCCCTAGTTGGACAGCAGATGCACAGGGGGAAAATATACTCAGAATTTGCTGTCCTGGATCATGTTTTTCCCAATGAAAAAATGTGTTTCCTTTCTCTTTATTGGAGAAAACTCTTAGGCATCCCTCTTTGTTGTTTTTTTACAATGACCAAGAAGCCCCCTGCCATTCTGTTAATTCCATCTGAGAGCGACCTTCCACGACAGACTAGAACCGCCCTGGAGGTAGCCCAGATCAAATGGATATCTTCACAGAAGCAGGGTCTCTCCCAAGCCAGCAGCCTTCAGATTCACAGCTGAGTGCTTTCATCATGGTGCCACGGAGCTCCTTTTGATAGTTAGAAAATATTAAAAATGTGTGTTACCTTGGTGGCTTAAGAAGGTGGGGGAGTGGGGGAGAGAAAGCTCACTCTCCAGACAGAGAAGAAGAAACAGCGCCATCGTCCTGGGGGAGGGAATCCGAGGCCCAGGGAGGCAGGGAGGTGGACGGCCAGGGGGCTGACCCATGGGTACCTGGGGTCGCCTGTATCCGAGTGGATGAACTTGGCATGTGGCACCCTTTCCCTTACCCTCCTGCTTCTCTGTTTCTTCCCCCAAGCCCTCTCCCCAGCCCACTACTCCCTCAATACTCTCATTTCTGAATCCCACTCCTGGGGCCAGTTGACCGAACGGCTTCGCCAAGAAATAGCTAACTGAGGGACGTTCCCGCATATCCATAAAAGGAAGCGAGCACTCTGGGGCGTGATGGGACTAGCTGGGCACCAAATCTCATTAAACTACGCAATAGAACAAACACGAATAGGGGGATATCTGCAGGGGCACGTGAAACCAAGGGTGCGTCTTCTTTATATGTCAGAAACTGGAGGAATCTTCTCTGAATCTGTATATTGTAAGACCTGGATTGGAAAAGTCCAGTCTGGGGTGGTTTGTCTGGAATGTGAAACAAGGGTTGTTGTTTCCAAGCAAGGGTAGTCTGTCCCCTCTCCCTCCTGGAGAGGAGGAAAAGAAGTGGGGAGGGGTCCTTTGGTAAGCTTACCTCTTAGTCCCTGTGCCCTGTGCAGGATGGGTACTCCATCCACCCATTCCCCGCTCTTCTCTCTCCTGCTCACCTCTGTCATCCAGGCTGAAAGAGGGAAGCACTCACTTGATTAGCCTCCCTTCTCTCTGCCTCATGGTCATCAGTGACTTCTGACTCACAGCCACCCTGCAGGGCCGAGGTTTCTGAGGTGGTCAATCAGCAGCGGAGCAGCCAGCCCCACCCTCCTTCCCCGGGTGCTGTGAGTTCAAACTACTGACCTTGTAGGTAACCTGCTCCTCCCCAGGACCCAGGGCTGCTCAGAGGACACCCTTTCATTCACTACCATCTTTCTAGGAAAGCTTTCTTAGAAAGCTTCCTGAAAATGGGATGGGTGTCATGGATACCGCCCCTCCTGCCCTCTTCCTGCCTTGCACGCACATGAGACCAGGGATGGAGGCAGCGATCCGTGATGGGGAAGTGAAGGAAGGACCAAGAAGATGAATTCCCCTGGAAGGCTGAGCACTTTGTAGACGAGAGTCTGTGGAGCCCAGGAAGAGGAGCACACCCTTCTGAAGACTGGAAGGCACTGTCCTCCTCTGAAGCAGAAGCTTTTAGAAGGTCTGAGCTGTGTTGTCAACAAGATTCAAGGGTTATTGCTTCTTCTCAGGGAAAGCAAACCACTATAGGAAGGTCATAATCTTAAATAATGAAATATTGAATAAGACTGAAAAGTATTCAATTTACTACGCCAATAGAAGCATTGGCTCAGAAAGAGGATGTTGTAAAACATTGAATTTGCGAGCTACTTGAGGAAACAAAACAAGGAAATATTTAAAGCAAAACAAATATGAAAAATAGATTGAAAAGAGACTAGTTATTTTGGTTGTTTTAATACAGAGAACAGATGAAGGGGTACCATGTAGGGCAACAAGGAGAACAGGAAAAGAGTGAACAAAACCATTTGGGGAGGAAGTAATCCTGAAGGAAACAGGAGAGAAAAGTCTTCCTGGCTGAAGACCTCCATCTGAAGACTGAGCACACCAGCCACCTCCGTGCCCTAGCCATGTTCTCTCTGGTCCCCTCTCCAGCCTCACCTCCATTGTCCCCTGGGCACCAGAAGCCTCCTCACCCTCCAGTGTTTGTCTAGATCCACCTCCAACTACACGGACAGAGAAATGCAGGGCAAAGTGCAGCTTGAAATCCGATGTCAAGGTCTGAATTAAGCAAGAAGTGCTGTATTTGTTGAAGTAGGAGTGGGCATGAGTTTATTGGGGGTGGGGAGGTGGAGCAGGCTCGGGGCTAATTGACAGTGGTCACCGTCTGCTCTGTGCTGCCCATTTCACTCACCTGGAGTTTCTTTCCATTCATTTTCTCTGTCTGCCTTGTTTGATTTTTTTTCTCTCAGGGGTTCCCCCCACCCCTCTCTTGAACGGACCTTGATGGGAAAGTAAAGTATATTTGTTTCACATTTGGCTTGTGTTTATGATTGGTTTAAGAATTACATATATTTTAAATGTATATTTAAATTTCTCTTTGAAAATATGAAGTTACTGGAGAGGCTTGCCTTTTTTTTTTCTGCTTGTGTGACCCTTCATTGATTTCTTTCCGGTGGCTCGGAGACCTTCAACAGAGATAAAGAGCCTCCCTGTGAGACCTGCACTGTGTGCCCCCAGGAGAGGAGCACATGAGGAAAAGTGGGTGAGGGAAGCCAGTCCAGTGGCAGCAGGATGGGATTCCCCCTGGTCACTGAGTTGTCAGCCTGACCGGAGAGGAGAGGTTTGTGAAGGCAGGGGCAAGGGGAGGTAGGTGGCGCAAGAGAACCAAGTGCAATGGATGGCACTACTGAAAAGGCAGATGGGCCCCGTAGCACTCACCCAGGCTCTCAAAAATAACATTTAAAGCGTCTCTGTAGGCACTGCAGTTATCACCAGCAATCAGCCTACTAGTGTCTATGACACTGAGGAAGCCCTGGGGTGGCCCACACCCTTCCCCATTTCCCTCATACAGACCTCCAAGTCCTCTTGGGAAGACATTGTTCTTTCCTCTAGACGCCTAAGTGCTTTATTCCCTCCTCCACGGAAATGCCAAACCCACTGCAGTCAAGTTTATTCAGACCCTTAGCAGAGTGCAGCTGCCCCCATAGGTCTCAAGAGTTGAATTCTTTATGGAAGCCGGCAGCCTCACCTCTCTCCCAGGGGGTGGCTGGTGAATTCCACCTGCTGACTTTTCAGTTAACAGGCTGACACTTAACCCACTGTGCCACCAGGGCTCCTTAAGGGAAGAGAATGAAGCTCACATCAATAGACTCAGCGTTCTTCGGGGCTCACCTTCCCACAGTGGAACCTGTCTCCATTATTTAGGATCTTTGACACACCTGGTTGTTACGTCTGTCACTGTGTGTCGTAGCCGTGCCCTTCCGTGTCTTGGTACCTTACTAGACTCACTCAAACTCATTGTCATCAAGGTTAGGGCCTCATAGCAGCCCGGGAGAACAGGGCCGAACTGCCCGTGTGGGTTTCTGAGACGATCCTGCTTGATGGGAATGGAAAGATGATACTTTGGGTTCCCATTCTGAGTGACAGCTTCAGAGACCCACAGGGCAGCTCTCCTCTGTCTGCTAGGGTTGCTGTGAGTCTGCCGCGACGCCACAAAATTTTATTCAACGGCACTGAAGAGTCTGTTAATCGACTGTTTACCAAATGTGGGTCACACTCAGTCGTCAGAACTTAACAAATCTCTGATGAGCAAGCAAAGAAAAATGCTGGTTCGCTGAGTGGCCACTGTACATACCTCTACATCATTTCAAGAACTGAGGTGAGAGAATCCCTATTATGGATTAGTTCGTGCCCCACCCCATCCCCCAAAAAAGTCTTGTAAAATCAAACTCAAAACCTATGGATACAATACCATTTAGGAATAGCGTTTCCTTAGTTCTGTTTGGGAGGTCCCGTGAGCGTAGGTGTGTCAAAAGCCAGTCACTTTTAAAATACAAGCAGGGGGCTGAGCCCCGGTGGCATAGTGGTTGTGTGCGGGACTGCGGCCCACTGGCTTGGCAGTTCAAATCCAGCAGCAGCTCTCCAGGAGCAAGGCTGGGCCTCTCACTCCCATCAGAGGGCAGTGATGCCCCCCCCCCAAAATAAATAGAATAAATAAAATACAAGCAGGTCAGGCACAGAAGCAAGCAGGCAAGCACAATGGGAGACAGACTGATGTCACACAAAGGTTTCCAAGGGACACCTAGAAGACTGCTACAATTTCAGTGACAAGGATTGCCCCCCAGAGTGGACAGCGAACACCTGGCCGAGAGCCTGTGCCCTGTGTTTCGATGTCTAGCCTCCTAAACTCGGAGGAAGGAGGAGTCCGGGTGGTGTAGTGCTTTTGTGTCTGGTCGGGCTGCTAACCACAAGCTCAGCAGTCCAAAACCAAAGCCACCAGCTGCTCTGCAGGAGAAAGATAAGATAAGGCTTTCAACTCCCATAAAGAATTACCGTCTCAGAACCCACAGGGCCAGTTCTGCCCCGTTCTATGGGGTCACGATGAAGTTGACCCAATAGCAGTGAGAGTGAAAAACTGTGAGGACAAGACACGACATCCCTCCCTAAACCATAGCGGTGCTGGGGACAACACTGGAGACACGGTGCGGGAAGAGTGCACACTCTGACCCCATCGTGCTGGGATGAAACATCAGGGCATGCAACAAAGCCACAAGGGGAGCAAAGTGAGGGAAATCCCCGGGGATGCCAGAAATAGACTTTGATGACAGAGTGTGACACCCCATCAGACTCAACTGGAAAACACTCATGAAGGCCAACAAAAAGACCTTGAACTATTTATAGGATTTTCCATTTTGGTCAGTGCCTTTCTTTTTGTTATTGTTATTTTGTTTTGTTTTAGGAAATTTTTGGTTGTTGTTATTGTTTTAGTTTTTGGTTTTGTTTTTTTTTTTTTTTTTTTTTTGGTTTTGACTTCCTTTGTTGTTTCATTTGACTTTGTCTGGGTATTGCATACATTTATTATGTATCTGCATGTCTAGCTAGATAAGTGAGATAAGTAATTTGGAGATGAGATATAGTGGGGATATAGGAGAAGGAGAGGATGGAGAAAGGAAGGGGAGGCAAAGGGGGGGTGGTGGAAATAACCCATGGACAAGGGAGCAACAAGTGAACTAAAATCAATAGAAAGAAGGGCATAGGATGCCTAGTGGTGCTTACTGCATGGCAATGTGGCAGTGAGGACTTACTAAAGCCGAACATGATGGTGGGACATGAACAATCCCGCATTCTGCGATGCTCACCTTCCTGACATGATCGCTGAAGAAAAAATGGGTGCATAAGCAAAAGTGGTGAAGAAAGCTGATGGTGCCCAGCTATCAAAAAATATAGCATCTGGGGTCTTAAAGACTTGAAGATAAAGACGCAGTCTACTAGCTCAGAAGCAACAAAGCCAACATGGAAGAAGCACACCAGCCTGTGTGATCATGAGGTGTTAGTGAGATCAGGTATCAGGCATCTGAGACCCAGAACAAAATCATACCCAATGTGAACGAGTAGGGTATAGAGTGGACACCAATGCCCATCTGTAGACAATTGGACATCCCTTCACAGAGGACTCACGGGAATAGATAAATAAGTCAGAGTGCAGTATAGCACCAATGAAACACACAACTTTTCTCTAGCTCTTTGGTGCTTCCTTCCCCCCACTATCAAAACCTCAATTCTGCCTTACACGTCTGATTAGACCAGAGCATGCACACTGCTACAGATAAGAGCCTGCAATACAGGGAATTAAGGATAGATAAATGCCTAGGGGTCAGCAATGAGGGTAGAGATACAGGAAGATTAGGGAAGGGTGGGGAGAGAAAGGGGAAATTGATCACAGGATCAACTTATAACCCCCTCCCAGGGGGATGAATAATGGAAAAGTGAGTGAAGGATGATGGAAGACTATATAAGATATGAAAATAATTATAACGTTATCAAGGGGAGGGAGGGCAGACGAGCGAGGAGGAAGGAATGGGGAGCTGATATCGGGCTCAAGTGGGAAGAGAATGCTTTAAAAATGATAATGGCATATATGTAAAGTGACCAGATTTTAACATTGGTAAAACAGAACACCATTGATGGGGGGGGGGGGGGTAGAGGGGGTATATTCCCTTCCTGTTCTCCTGCCATTCCCTAGCTTGTCGTGGATTCTTTCAAAAAATTGAGACTTTATAAAAATGCTGCGGGAAAAATTGCTTAAAATCGGGACTGTGCCACCAAAAGCGGGACATCTGGTCACTTTACATATGTGCAAATGTGCTTGACACACTGGATGAATGTATGGACTATGATAAGCATTGTAAGAGCCCCAATAAAAGAAAGAAGAAAAAAATTGTGAGGAAAGGAGTCCTGGTGGTATAGTGGATGACACACTAAGTTCCTATCCACAAGGTCCAAGGTTCAATCCCAGCAATTGCTCCAAGGGAGAAAGATGAGGCTTGCTGTTCATCTTTTTTTTACAGTCTCAGAATCCCCCAGGGGCAGGTGTGTACTCTGTCTGGAATCTGTATCCCCAGATTCCAAATCTGTTATGATTTGGACTCAACTTTCTCCAAATCCACCTACTTGGGGTATTTTTATTCTAGCTGCACTAAACCCTAAGTCCCAACTCTATCACGGAGACGCTTCCCTGTAGCAATTCCTGAGGCCTCTCTGTGTTCACCGGGAAGAGACAGTGGTCCAAAGGCACCCAGGTGGACCTATGGTATTTGAGAAAGTTCTCTGTTCAGTTCCTCCTTGGTAAATTAAATCTCAAGACCAATGTTTCCAGAATGTTTTTTCTCTAGCACCCCTCTAGCTGACAGGGTTGTCTTCATCCTCGCTATCAGGACATGCTAAGGGGACAGGATGCCTGGGACAGTTGGGGTTGTGGCAAACGAGCTACAGGCGCTTAGATAAGTCAGATGATTTCTTTGAGTCTCTCCTCATCCATCAAAGAAAAATGTGGGTCCTATCTCCGCTCTGATGCGCTATCGTGCCTATTGACATTTGTGGTCTTCTATCTGTCAGAGCCTTGATTATTGATTACTCCCCGTGCCTTAGCACTCTGACTCAGCAACATTACCCAGTGAAGGAGAAATAAGGAAGAACAGCTGCTTGCAGCTAGAAACTGTTTCCATGTGGAACCGACCATGCTTAGACTTAGCCCTGGGATAACTGCTACCTCTGACTTGAGAAGGTGGCTCTGGAAATACATGTCCATCCTGGCTTTCTTGGACCGCTCCAGCAGGAGGAAGGGGAGTGGGTTAACCTAGGCTTAGATTTCCCTATCCTCTTTGGCCCATTGTCAAGCTACCAAATCTTCCCATTCCCTACACCTTCTGTCCGAATAAGTTCTCCAGAGTGAGGCCCCATTGGCGGGCGGGGTATTTGAGCGTGCGCCTGGCCGTGTCACTGCCTTGCATGGTGTTGCTGAGCGTGAGCGACTGTCTCTGGGTGTGTAATGGAATTAAGAACACGTGTTCCTTTCTTGAACAGCTGAAGCAATGGAAGGCATTTGAAGAGGAAAACCAAACCATCAGACGCATGGCCAAATATTTCAGCACTCCCTGCAAAAGCGTCCCTCCCCAGTGCAGTGACGAGCAGAACTGCCCGCGAGGGGTCAAAAGCTCCATGGAAAGACTCCTTACCGAAGTAAGCTCGCCCCTGCCCACTAACTCCATAAAGGCCAGTCCCCCGCGACCCGCCCGCAGCGCTCCCAGGGCCCCTTGCTATCTCCTCCTTCCTGCTGCCCAGGCTCCCACACTTCTCTCAGCAGGGAGCAAAAATGCAGCTTCCCCAGGGGACCACCCCCCACACCCCAATCGTTGACCATAGTCCACTGCACCAATTCGCTGAATGGGTGTAGACGGAGTCACTTCCCTGTGGTAGGCGTTGTGCTAAATGCTGGTGAGACTGTGGAACCGCACAGTCTAGTGGAAGAAACATTGTCATCAGCTGAGCATGCAGTAAACGTTGAGAAGGGGAAAGAAGATCAGGGTGAGGATGAAAAGTCTAAGGCAAAGCCCTGGTGGAAGAGTAGTCACAGATTGGGCTGCTAACCAGCTGCTTCAGTAGGAGAAAGATGGGGCTTTCTGCTTCCATAGAGAGTTCCAATCTTGAAAACTCTTTTCAAAAGGATTGACTCGGCATCAGCGAGCGAAGTGTGAGAGAGTGAGGATAGCACCATGAATGGCAAAAGAAATTCGTTTGCGGCCATCAGAAAAAGACCCTGAGCTGAGACCGATAGGTTAAGGTTAAGTATAAATGCATTACAGAGAAAAGGATCCTCCCCACCTCCTTCCCCACCCCACAAATAGGAAAAGAACCTCGCTGCCATAGAGTCCATTCGGAATCCTTGGGACGGAGTACAATTGTCTCTGCAGGTTTCTGTGGTTACACGTCTTTACAAGAGCAGAGTCTCATCTTTCTCCCAAAGAACAGCTGGTGGGTTTGAACTGCCAACCTAGAACCTAACCCACCAGGTTATGCCACCAGGGTTCCCTATTGCAGCCAAAGGAACTGACCATTTTGCAATGGATGTGAGCCACAGTGGGCACGAGCTGCTGTGCGTGACAGACACGGTCTTGTTTTGTGTAGAGGAGTGCTCTCCTTTGCCAGACCTTCGGGGGCCGTGCTCTCTTTTCCTGGCCCTCGCTCGAGCCCGCAGCCCTCTTCCCAGAAAGTCAGGAACGTCTCCAGATTGGGAAGCAGGCTGAGCACGGGCCTCTGGCTGCTTGGGTGGCACCAGGAGGGACCGGGCAGTTCTTTTTTCAGGGCTTGAGTCAGGACTTTGCCCCCAGACTCGGGCAGGGAAAGCTGATGAGCTGCATTTTCTCTGGAAGAAAACACAGTCCCTGGAGGATGAGTATTTTCACATGAACTAAATGATACCTCGCCGCCCCCCCCACCCCCCAGCATAAAACATATGTGAGTAGGTGCGATTGAGAAAGCAGGCTTTCTGTAACGGGACTTCACCTGGATAGGAATCTTTTCTGTGTGAGAGAATGCTGTGCTGGGGTCCTAAGAAACACAACATACTCAGAATGAAGGGACCCAAGTCCTCCCATGTACCCAGTGCTGGGACCCCCAAGTCCCTCACACTGGACCCTTCTTCCATCAGCATCCTCTCTCCACTCATTACTATTTTTGAAGCATTGAGGACATTATTTCAAAGCCAGATTTCTTCCCCGCTGGCAAGGGGGTAGCATTGCCTTTGATAACTCTGCAAAGCCTTCAAAGCAGCATATTTAAAAGAAAAGGAGAAAAAAAAACTAACCAGAAGGCCAGAAAGTTGGCTATAAGAGGCAGAATGGTTTTCATTGGCAATCGGCTCATGCTGGAACAGCCAAGTGGACTGACTCTTCAGCCATATGGTAATTTGTGACGTGCTTTTTGTATCTCTGCTACACCAGCCTGTTTCCCACGCAGGAACTGAATCTGCTTCCTCCAAAATGATGCCGTGAGTCCAGAGGGGAAGGGCCCTAATAGGCTCCAGATGCCGAGACAGGGAGAAGCTGCCCCCTCCTCCTCCCCACACCCTACACCTGGAACATCTTTCCCGAGCAGCCGGTTCCCGGACCCTGGGACAGGCCTGGAGAGGTTCCCTCAGGGTGTGAAAATGGCTCCCATTGTTTCCATCCCAAGCTCTGCCCTGGCCCTTCAGACTCACAACCGTCTCAGTCTGCCTCTCAGTTCACGGACCCCTCTTCCCTTGCCCCCTCCACCACCCTGGTATCTTCCTACTTTCCCAGGATCTGGGCAGTCCCATCGTCTCATTCTCACCTTGTGCCCCGCGGCCAGGAGGCCCCCAGAGGCTGAGGCTGGCTGGCATCCCTAACTCACTGCACAGCCTGTGTGAAGGTTCCCAGATAAAAGTTTCCCGGGTGTGGAAGAGCTTCCCCTCTCCACTCAGCAGCTGAAGACGCTCGTGGAGGAGTCCTCTTCCCTGGAGTGCAGACACAGGCAAGCGCATCCGTATCTCCAAGTGGCCCTCTGAAACATGCCTCTGGGGCGGGCTTCCCCAGATGTGCACCAGTAATCAGTAATAAGCAAGCGTGTGCACAGCTGCAGGGCCAGACAGTTTCTGCTCTCACAGCGACACTGCCCGGCACCGTTCCTCTCTCTGGTCTGTGGCTGTGGCGCACACAGAGCCCCACGTCCTTTTCTGAAAGAAAGGCCGGTCACTGTCAAAAGGCCGAGGCTGCCATTTCTACAGCCCTCAGCAGTTGGTTTCCGATGGGGGGGAGGGTTGACCGGAAGAGAAGTATTCTGCTCGACTCAGCGTTTGTGCTTTTTCCGCTAGACCTAGGACTCACTGGAAAGTCAGTGTCTAGAAAAGAATGATGGCAACAGATATACAAATATGCCTGATACAACTGATGTACGGATTGTTAAAAGAGTCGTAAGAGTGGCCAATAAAATGATCTTTTATTTTAATGATTTTTTTTAAAAAGAAGTCTAGAGGATACAGAACAATAACAAAAAGCGGCCCTTTAGAGCTTCTCAGCTGGGGCAGGGCTTCTCCACGGCTGATTTTGCCCCAGCTCCGGGAGGCAGTGGCAGCTTCCTGACTAGCAGGACGATGTGCACGATGGGCTTGAGGAAGGGGAGAGGGGGCAATGACTGGAGTCCCTCCAGTACAGACATTCAAAGACCTGTCTGTGACAACCCAGCTATTCATGGTCCCCAGGTTATTCATCCACTCTACACCCCACTGAGTCATCTGGAAGTTCCCCCGGCAACACCCAGGCCTTCCGCTCTGCTCTGCAGGTGGGAAGAGGGCGAGCAGGCAGGCAGGTGTGCCGCAGAAAGTCCTTTCTGCCTTAATCACCACTTACTCATCCTGGGCTCTCGCTGATAAGTCAACCCAAACCGGGCTGCCATTGGCAGGGCAAGCCACCTTCCTGCTTCTGAGTCCAGAAGGTGGCACCCCGATGTCGCTGCCAGGTGACGGCTGGACTGTTTTCCTAAAGTGCCTGCTCCCGTACAGGCTGGTTTTCTGTGCAAAGGCAAAAGTGCAGCCTCTGTTCATGCGCCACTTATAGCATAGCGTCCCACGGGGTCAACACACGCCTGCTCGGAGCCCTTGTCCCACGACAACGTCAAGGCAGCATGTTGGTATTTGGACACACGCATCCTTCTTTGCTGCATCATGGCCTTCCCCCAGTCCTAGACCCCCATGCCAGCTACCCCAAGACCACTGGGTCCCTGAGGTCATCTCATCCCTGTTCTACCGCCTTTCAGTGCTGGACATCTCAGAAGGGGGAGACACTCTCTGCGCTGTGGAATCAGCTAATCTTTCATGGAGAGATGTTCAGGCTCCAGTCCTACCCTGTACACCCACTGCCTGAGCCTCCCCGGTGACCCTGTAGCTCTCACCTGCCCTCCCTCCCAGGCCCAACCTGCTCGTCGGCTCATTTCCAGGCAGCAGGTGGGCACCTCCATAGTACAGCTGCCCAGGCACTTTCCTTTTCTGGGCTCCGGTCTCGATTATTGCATCACATTGTCAGAAGGTGGAGCCCAGTGACATCCTTGATGCCTTTGTGCTTGTTGAAGTTTCTCGGGTCGGTGTGGGACTATCAGGTACTGCGACCTGGGAGCTTTGACCTCTGAGAAATCAGCCTGGCAGAGCCATTAGCAACTTCCTCGGGAGCCTCTATTTTCCAATCAGACATGCTTCGACCTTCCACCTTTCTCTACCTATTCTGCTAGGTTGGAGAACTCATTGCAAGAGTCACATAAAACTCACAGACAGTACTCTTGCTGTTTAGCAAGAGGCAAAACATTTGTTTCCCCGTTTGCTCAGCCCTCCTGAGGTAGGCCTCAAATTCATCTTTACTTTGCAAAATTGTGGTAAACCCAGAGCTGTGTCATCCCCAACATGATTCAGACTGGTGTCCCACGAATGGCCATCTTCTGTCTGGGGAAAAGCAAGTGTGCTCAAGCCAGCAGCTTCCCCTGTCTCTCTTCTCACCACCAACGCCACCCTGGGATCACCATGGAGGAGCTAAAAATCCTCTTCAACCAGACTGTTATGGGCTGTTAAGTTCTTCACATGCCTCAACTCATTTCACCCTCTGATACCACCCATGTCCACCATGGGAGACAGGGTGACGCCCCCAGTTGCTGTTGTTGACAGTTTTGCTTTTCTTTTACAGAAAAACGCTGTGATTGAAAGCCTGCAGGAGCAGGTAAACAATGCCAAAGAGAAGCTGGTGCGGCTGATGTCAGCTGAGTGCCCGTCAGATGCCCCGGAAGGGAGCACAGGCATCCAGGCTGAAGCCTCGGGCCAGGACACCACAGCCAGGGGACCTTCCCAAGGCTCCTCTCACTCTCAGAAGGACAGTGGCGCCATCCCCACGGCCCCACCCCCTCAGAGTGCCTCCATGTCTTCCTCAAATCGACCAAATCTGGAGGGGCCTGTGAAGGGCCCCAACCCCTCGCCGGGGCCGATGGAGAAGACGTCTGACTTGAAAGACTATTCTGAACATTCTGATGCCGGCTGTAGCCAGACACCAAGGGCTGAGCAAAGTGGGAGAGCTGAAGGAGGAAGCCAAGCACTTGAGGACCCCAGCCAGACTCTCCTCCCAGGTGAGAACTCTGTCCCCTATCGAGGGAGATGGCCGGAGAACTCCATGGAACCCCGAGGACGCATGTCAAGGGTTAGTTCAGTGATCAGGGAGAAGCTTCAGGAAGTGTTACAAGATCTGAGCCTTGGCCCTGAGCCTCCCCTGCCCTCTTCCCCCTCTGGTCCCCCGCCACCCCTGAAGAACAGTGCTGCAGGCAGCCCCCAGAAGATACCGTTCCCCAAGGAGCTGGGCTTCAGCCCCCATGTGGTGAGAAGAAGGCAGCGGGCACCCCCACACTTTGCAGGCTCGATGGGACGTCGGGCAAGCAGGATTGGTTCTGGGGCATGTAGTGGGCTGCAGGTGGAGAATGGGGACAGCTCGAGCCCGGACCACAGAGCTGCCCATCCCAGGCTCCCAAGGCCCACTTCCAGGAAGCCTTTACGACTCCCAGACCCCCGAGGCAGGCCGGGTGTTCTGGAGCACAGCCACCCACGAGAGAATGCTGGGGGCCGCCCTGCAGCCGCTTCTCGCCGCCGGATTTCTGGTTCAGGCCCTGCAGAAAGCCCCACCACCCCGAGCCACACCAGAACCTCACCAGACCTGCAGCCCGGGCTGCAACCTCCTGGGTCTCCAGTGTGTCCCTCCGCGCCTTCTCAGTGCAGTTACCTTGACAGTGAGTCCAGCAGCTCCGACGAGTTCTTCTGCCACTGCCACCGCCCCTACTGTGAACTCTGTTTCCAGAGCTCGTCGGACTCCAGCACCTCAGACACCGACCCTGAGCCCTCTGGGGGCCGAGCTTCCTGGGACAAGCTGTGGGCCCGCTCTCGGCCTGTTGTGAACTTCAAAGATGACTTGAAACCCACCTTGGTGTGAAACGCAGCAGAGCGAGTCTAGCCACAGGACTTGGCCCTATGGGGGGCGTGCCGCAGCTTCACGAGGAGAGCCAGCTTCTTTCTTGCCTTCGGGAGAAGAGACCAGTACCCTCCCTGCGGACCTGACTCTGTTCCCGCTGCTCGATATGTGGTTCACTGGGTTGCCTAGAGCGCCTCTTGGTCTCTAGAAAGAGGGGTATTGCCTCTCTCGTTACTACCTCACAGCATGACTAAGCACGACTCCAGTGAGTGGCTAAGTAGAGACCATTTCCTTGGATAGAAGGTGCTGAATGTGTACATAGGGCTTTGCAGCCTGCGTTCTACAAAACTCTTTCCGGGTAGCTCATGGTGGAGAGAGAGAGGGGAGTTTCCTGCAGAGCTAGTGTTATGGGTTGCAACTCAGCCAACTGGCCTCTTGGTGGACAGACCTGCCAGAGAGAGACATCTCGGTATCGTTGGGCCTCCTTGTTCTTGGGAGAGGGCAGTTTTGTTTCTGCTCACTGTGGTACACAGTGCCTCCCCTACAGCCTAGATTCTGTCACGTTCCGCTCCGAGCCACTTCCAAACCATGATTTCTCGGGGTCTTCCCACACTTAGGACTCCTGAGACAGGGTCTCCACTTGGCCTCAAGCTCCCCAGACTCCCGCTAGTCTGTGCCCCACCCCCTAGCCCTTGCCTCTCCCCAGGGCACAATCCGTGTGCCTGAGTTGGAAAGTCTTTCTGTGAGAGCAGCCCACCTCTGCTGTTGGTAAAAGAGTATCGTGTACTCAAGAGGTGGCTGCTTTGCTTGTGGACTCCAGACTAACCAGCCCCTGAAAGGATTGTCCTGAGATCATCTTGAAATCTTCCTCCAAAATTATCCCCGGACATCTTCTGAAAGCCAAACAGTGGTGCAGTTTCACAGTTGAAAAAGAACAAAAATAAATTCTACCTTGAACATGATGTTCTTTTAAGAGGCATCTACAGGGGAGCCCAGTGAGAACAACTCAAAGGATTGGAGAAGAATCTTGGGGGGGGGGGGCAGGGGCACGTGGATAGATGTTGACCAGAAGAAAGAACTCAGAAAAGGGTGAGAAGCGTTTGCACCACTCAGAGAATGTGGCCAGTGTCGCTCGGTGCTGCATGTGGAAACTGTTGACTCAGTGTTTTGCTGTGTCTGTTCTCAGCACCAACAAAACAAAACATGGTAAGCTCTATGGGTGACATGAGGATTACATGAACCACCAACCAGTACACCAAGCAAATGGAAAAATGTAAAAGGAAGACATGGAGTACTAATGGAAGAGAAGACAGGCAATAAATCTGTTTTCAAACCTGGCACCTGGCACAGGACTTGGCAAGACTCACATTTCAGTAATTTGCTGAGCTTGTGAAGTAGCCCCTCCCATTCCCGTTTTCGCAGATGGGAAGTAAAAGTAGGGGCTGGCTTCGGCATCACACAGCTAGAGGCTGGGCCTTACACACAGCTCATGTGACTCCAAGTTCAAGGGACTCCCCCATCCCACCCCCACCCCCTGCCAAGGATTTTTCCCTTCACTGGCAGGAGGGGCTTGGCAGGCCCGAGGAAAACAAGCGTGGCTATGAAAGCTGAGATGTGCTTACAATGGCAGTCCTGGACTACAGAGCTGGGTGTCTCGCTCCAGAGGCACACACACACACACACACACACACACACACACACACACACACACCTCCCAAGGGATCCGGGCAGTTGGTGACGGGTGAGCGCCAGGCACGCATCTGCCGCCAGAGCCACAGGGAGGGCACAGCTGGGTCTACTTTGCTGGTTGCTGAGCTGGCTGTTTACAGGCCCGCCCCTGCCCTCGCTCCCTGTGTGTCTGTGTGTGTGCACATGTCAGTGCAAAGGCACTTGGGCCTCCTTAGCTAGGCATGGATGAGGGTGTTTGGCTCTCAATGTCTACAGAAGATTGATCTTGGACTCTGGGGGGAGGAGGGAAGGCTGCTGATAACTTGTGACTTTCTGGCCGCTGGACCAGGAGACCCTCCTGGTAGCATCACTTCTCACATCATGTACTTCTAAAATATGAATTTTCCAGTTGATGCTTGTATGGACTTGTGGTTTCTGCTTTGCTGTTTGTACGCTGTTTGAGTGATGCCCTAATAAAAGGGAAAAAATAATCCCTGAAGTGAGTTACTTCACAGATTATGGTCTCAGACTGGGTGGGAAGAGCGCCGAAATAGCTGAAGCAGTAGACACACAGAGGCCCTCCATTCCCGCTGGGATACTCAGGGATCCAAGTATGTCTGTTACCCATCTTCCATTTGTAACAAATTCTCCCACTTCCTAGTCCAGAAGTACTTGTTCCAACAGAGACCCAGTGCTGTAGCGCACACCAAAGATCTGGGCCTGAGTTCACTCCCTTTGCAAAAAAAAAAAAAAAAAAAAAGAGCATGGTGTGGGTGTAACTTCACAAAGGAGTTGTTTTGGGTCAGTGCCACCACACCTTTTCTGACCCATATTGACCCTGCGCACACCAGAAGATGCTGCCCAGCCCTTCTCCATCCGCACAATCGCTCCTGTGTTCAAGCCCATTGCTGTAGCCACTGTGTCCTCCCCTCTCCTGGAGGGCCTGCCTCCTTCACTGCCCCGCCGGCCAAATGGGCTATGCCTTGGGGAAGCACCATTCCACGATGGCAAAAGATGGCATTTTCTACTCCCATAAAGAGTTAGAGCCTCCCAAAGCCACAGAGGCACTTCTCCTCCATCGTACAGGGTCAGAAGTGACAGATGGCAGTGAGTCACAAGGGGGGAGAGAGGTTCATTTGAGCACCAATAGCTCCAAGTCGATTGATAATGAGGTGGAGGTCAGTCAGACCTCCACGTTCTAACCTTTTACTTCCCCGATAGCTTTAGTAACTTACTGTAATGGCCACAGAGAGCTCACGGACCAACTCACAAGTTGTTCTTAGAGACAGCTCACTCATTGATCGGTTTTCAGAAACATCCCACTATGACAGTCAGCCTTGGTCTGAAGACCCTCATCTCTCTAGGCCCATGCGTCATCAAGCCTAGCTCCCCTGACAAGTGCCCTGAAGTGCCCCCACTCCACCAGGAAGCCTCCCGTCTGAAGGCGCTCGGTGCTCTCACTTCACGGGTTGGCATGCCAACTGTGGCCACCTTGCGTTGTGGGCTGGGAAGTCCACTGCACCATTTCAAACCAGTTTCTTAGTTCTGCTGCTGCTGTTTCTTGCCATCTTCGGTGTTATAGTTGTCCCAGTGTTGTAGTCGCTCTCTCTTGGGTCTAGAGTTCCTCAGTACAAAGACCTTGAGTCCAAAGGATGTGATCTGCTCCTTGGTGGTTGTAAGGTGCCCGCTATGCTCTGGGATTAGCTCTCATTTAAACTTAATACCATGGCAAACTGACCAATCCCTCCATTCACACTCTATTCAGCTGATTTGCATTCTTAGCAAATTATCCAGTCCCCATAGCGAGTCTCTAGCACCTTATTTGCATAGCCCTACTTAATCTTCCTCCCTCACTAGCCTCAAGATAACACAAAGTCATTTAAAAAGGATATCATACCTCAAATCGCGCCCCCCCATCCCCAGCTTCCTTTATCTCAGCAGCACCTCGACTAGCTGCCTACCATGCATCAGTGTGGATTGTGCTAGCCCTGAGCCTGGCCAACCCCCTCGCCTTCTCATTCTCCTCGGATTGTCAGTTCTAGTCATTCCAACCCTTCCACATCTCTATGCTTCTCTGTCTATACTTGCATGATCCTCCTGGTGCACCTTATGAATTGATCATTCACCAAGAATCAGGAGAGCATACATGCTCTCTCCAGTCTTTGAACCTGCATATAAAACTGATCTCTAGTTCAATATCAGGGTGTTTGGGGACTTCTATTTGATACTCAGCTACAGAGAGATTTCTGTGACCAACTGACCTACGATGACTTTGTAACCCTTGCTACACCTGGTTAAAAGGTGGAGAATCTACCCCTCATATTTCACATTATCAAAGGCACCACTACTGCCACTCCTCCCTTCCTCGGACCTCCTCACAGACCAGACAATACAGAATTCTTAACAATTGGTTATCATTGTTCACCAGTGAATAATAGGCGATGCATGTCACAGATTGCTCAACTATAGTATTTCTTAAATTATATGAATGCCAACAGAAAGAGCTTTGTAAAATCTTTTCATATTAAATTATACATTATTAGTTATCACCTTATTAGTAACAGAGAGAGCCTTTTAAATTTTTCTCCTTCCTTTCCTTAAATTATGACTTCATTCTCAAAAAAGTTACTAGTATAGATTCACAAATATAAATGACCAAACTATTATAGCTAAACACCAGACAATCAACAAATCAGTTATGATAAGAACAGTAGCAGCAATGAAAATGAGCACATGTATGTAGCATGTGCTCTGACCAACACACATTAAAGGGCTCAAAAAAGTAAATTAGCATCAACATCTTGCGTTGTACATGTATCGATGCATGCATACTTGGTTTACAATAAAAATACTTTGGGAACCTGAACAGAAGTTTCACAGGGGCAAAAATCCAAATGGCCAATCAACATATGAGAAAATGTTCCTGATCATTAGCCATACAAGAAATGCAAATTAAAACAACTATGAAATACCACCTCACACCCTGAAAGATAGCTCAATTCAGAAAACAAGTCTTGAAGGGGTTGTGGGGAGACACAAACTCTCATCCACTGCTGATGGACCTGTAGGTATGTACAGCCACTATGAAAATCGATTTGGCAATATATGAGACAGATGGAGATGGAGCTACCACACAACCCAGCAATCCCCCTAATGGGCATATACCCCACAGAAGCAAGCAACAAACCACAGCTGGACATCTGTGCTTCAATGTTCACCACAACACAGTTCACAAATGCAAGGAGTTGGAAACATCCCAATTTCCCATTAACTGACAAATGGATTAAAAACTGGAACATACATACAATGGAATACTATGCATCCCTAAAAAGCAATGGTGAAGCAAATCACTGCCGGGGAAGAATTGGAGAAAATTATGCAAACGAAAGTAAGCCAAGTGCAAAAGGCCAAGTACAACATGAGTGTGCTGAGGTAAGCTTAGAAAAAATGCAAAAGGGGCATAGGGAAAAAGCTACTGTATACAAACATTCCTGGGTTGAGGTCCAGCTAGCTTGGCAGGGACCAGACCAGATCCAGAGATACTTATGGTAGCCAACTAAAAAGGAGGTGGAGGGTGGTAGGGGTAGGGGGAAAAAAAGAAATAGGTATCAAGGAAACAGGGCACTAACTCACCCAAGGGAAGGGTACTGTTTATAACTCACCTCCACAGGGAAAAAACCAGACTTCAACCCGGTGCTCCAAGATGTGCATGCAACATACCGGCATAAAGAGAGGTCTGAGGAGCCAGCCCCAATCCTCACTTCTTGGACAGATCCCTCTACCCCTTGAAGAATTTACTTCAGAAGACAGCATTAAAGCTGCAGCCCAGGGACAGGGACATGTCTGATCAGAGCACACAAGAGCAAATGAAGGGAGAAGAAAAGAGAGTGGAGCACATCCTGACCTACCAAATCTTGAGGACGAGATCCCTATCAAAGCAGCCAATCCACTATGAAGACCATATGAGATATGGTCATTATGAGATATGACATCCCTCACTGACCCATAGCCCTCCAGAGAACAACACCCGAGACACAGTGTGGAAATTGCATCCCATCTGACCCCACCACACCAAAACACTAAGGGCGTGAAACAGAACAGCAAGGGGAGCAGAGCAAGAGAATCCTGAGGGAGTACCAAAATTAGACTTTGGAGCCAGTGCATGGCACCCCATCAGACTTAACTGGAAAACACTCCTTAAGGTCAGCAAACAGACCTTGAACTATTTACAGACTTTGTTTGTTTTTTTTTTTTTTTTTTGGTCATTGGTTTGTTGTTGCTGTTGTTTTTCTTTTCTTTTGTTGCTTTGTTTTGCTCTGTTTTGTTTTTGTACATGTTATTATTTCTGCATGTCTATCTAGATAAGATAGGTTGGATAAACAATCTGGAGGCGAAAACAATGGAAATGATGATTCTGGCAGGACACTGATATTCCATGATGCTCACCTTCCCAACATGATCATTGAAGACAAATGAGTGCATAAGTAAATATGGTGAAGAAAGCTGATGGTGCCCAGCTATCTTAAAGGTTGGGATCTTAAAGACTTGAAGGTAAAGAAGTAGCCATCTAATTCAGAAGCTCCAAAGCCCACGTGGAAGAAGCACACCAGCCTGTGTGATGACAAGGTGTCAATAGGATCAGGTATCAGGCATCAAAGAATAAAAAAATCATATCATTGTGAATGAGGGGTTGTGCGGGGTTGTGCGGAGTGGAGACCCAAAGCCTATCTGCAACTGGATATTCCCTTACAGAAGGGTTGCGGCGGGGAGACAGTCAGGGTTCAGTGCAGAAACAATGAAACATTACTCCTCCCTCCCCCAATATCATGATCTCAATTCTACCTTACAAATCCACTAGACCAGAGGATGTACACTGGTAGAGGTAGGAATTGTAAACACAGGGAATCCAGGACAGATGATCCCTTCAGGATCAGTAGTGAGAGTGGAGATACTGGAAGGATAGAAAGAGGTTGGGGTAGAAAGGGGGAACCAATTACAAGGATCTGTCCTCCCTGAGGGATGGAAAAGAGAAAAGTGGATAAAGGTAGACATCAGACAGGGTAAGATATGACAAAATAATATTAATTTATAAATTACCAAGGGTTCATAAGGGAGGGGAGACAAGGGAAGGAGAGGGAAAGTGAGGAACTGATACTAAGGGCTCAAGTAGAAAGCAAATGTCTTGAGAATGATGATGACAACAAATGTATCAATGTGCTTGACACAATAGATAGATGTATGGATTGGATAAAAGCTGCACAAGCCCCCAATTTTTAAAAAATGAAAAAGAAAATAGAACACTAATTCCACACAACTTAAAAGAAATCTGTATGTACAAGAAATAGCAGCAACTCTATGACCCCCAATAAAATTATTTTTTTTAAATTTTCAAGTGCTTTTGTTGTTATAACTACAGGAACATTTTTATTAAAGTAATAAAGTTCTCCTGAAACCGAGCACACCATTTTTTAGGCAGTACTTTTGATGTCACTCTCTCCTGTCCTTGCAGTCACACCACCCTATGGATATCATAGGACCCCAACCACATGTTGCTTTGTGGAAGAACCTGGGGTGAGGGGTGCCCATCTTGGCCCTGAAGTCTTCTGATATTACCTAGTCATTCTCAAAGACTCTCTCCTTCACTCAATGACTTGATCTGTTGAGAGGTACAGGAAGAGAAAGAAATAACAGTTGTAGGAAGTTTGTTGTTTTGTTGACTTATGAACCTTATCACATGTAAACTGGTACAGAGAAAATTCCATCCATATTCTAATGAGTTTATCCATGTTTACATGGTTTTATATTTAGATGTGTCACTTTCATAGATAGCAAGTTGCTGGGAACATTGAACGCGTTTCATTTGTCTCGGTATCCTCCAAAATAGTCATCAAAGTGCTTTGCAAAAAGTACAAACCCAGGAAGTATTTAGTGGGTGAATTTTTATTTTCATTTTTTTAATAAATAATTTTATTGGAGGCTTTACAGCTCTTATAGCAATCCATACATCAAATACATCAAAAGCATGCTTATACATACGATGCCATCATCATTTTCAAATATTTTCCTTCTGTTCGAGTCCTTGGTATCAGCTCCTTTGTCCCCCTCCCTGACCAACCCTCCCACTCTCATGAATCCTTGATAATTTGAAAATTATTATTTTCTTATTTTACACCATCCACTGTCTCCCTGCATCCATTTTTTTCTATTGTTCATCCACCTCTGGGTGGGAAGGGATTATACATCAACCGTTGCAGTGGATTTGCCCTTTTTCCCCTTTTGCCCCCGGCAACTTCTCGCTGCCGTCATGGTATCACATTATTGTACCTGAGGGGTTTATCTGTCCTGGATTCCCTGAGCATACTCTGGTCTAGCCAGATTGGTAAGGTAGAACTTGGGACATGATAGTGGCGTGGGGGGTGGGGGAGTGGGCTGGGGGGTGGCGGAATTAAAGAACTAGAGGAATGTTGTGTGTGTCATCCGTGCTATGCAAGTACCCTGGCTGGCTGGGCCCTTCTGACCCTTCTATGAGGGGATGTCCAATTGCCTACAGATGGAATTTGGGTTTCTACTTTGACCCCCATCCCCTTATTTGTATCAATATGATGGTTTGGGGTCTTCGGATGCCGTATGTCTGATCCTGTTGATACCTTGTGATCACTCAGGTGTGCTTCTTTCCTGAGGGCTTTGTTGCTTTCCTGCTTGTTTAACTTCTAGCGTAAGACTCCAGACACCATATCTTCCAATAGCCAGCACCAGCAGCTTTCTTCACTATATTTGCTTATGCATCCATTTTTCACTTCAGCGATCTTGTTGGGAAAATGAGTCTCACAGAATTCTGGGTTATTAGCACAAAGGTTTCTTGCATTCATACAGGACTTGAGTAGACTTGTGTAGAGGCCCAATGTCTCTCTACTGCCTTGATACTTAACATATAGATATATGTACCTAGACCTATAATGGATGAATTTTTCAATGTAGATAACTAGATACAGCAAAAGAGGGCGAGAAAGCAAAGGGAAATACTATGGATTGGATTTCATACATTCAAAAGATATGTTTGAGTCTTAATTTTTGTTCCAAGTCTAGCAACTTTATGCACACTACAATGAAACACTGCTCTGCCCGGTCCTGTACTTTCCTCACAATTGTTGTTTGTGGGATAAAGATAGAACTTTTCCACAATTATTATACTCCAAAATATTAAGCAAACTACCAGCATGTGATGTGGAAGTTAAGTTAGCTGTTCTCCCTGTGGTTCCCAGCTAACTCCCCTGCTGTTAGGATGATGGCGCCCTTCCTTTGAAGCCTGTGGGTGGATTCACATGCTGATGGACATCTCTAGCCTAATCTGTTTAGCCACATCCAGGAGTCTGGGGCCTGATCTAGTCACATGGGACCCCAATAGCTCCCTTTCCTATAATGTGTGCAGATGGTACAACCCCTTCCTGTGATGTATATCCTTGCCTGTCATGGCTCCAGAGGGTATATAAGGATGGGACATAGGGTAGAGGCTCTCTCTCTCTCTCCTGCCTCTCTCCTACCCCTCAATGCAGGACGCTCTCCCTCATCATGTAATCCCTTCTCCCACTCTTTCTCCACGTGGACCATCAAGCAGGGCAGAGGTGAGCATGTACCATGAAGTGATATATGTCTGACTCTTATTGTTCCTCTCTCTCATGATCTCTATATCTTTATTATCATAAACAATAATTATCACTGCACAACTGCCTATTGAATCCTTGCTGTGTGTATCAGAAACTGGCCACTTCTGATAGTTATTATGTTGGAACCCATTGCTCCAGTCACTGTGTTAATCCATTTCACCAAGACTCTTCCTCCTGTTCACTGACCCTCAGTTTTCCGAGGCTGGATGTCACTTTCAGAAACTAGTCTCTCCTAATAGCATGTCCAAAGCATGCAACTTTTGGTGCCTGGGAAATGGATCTTGTTTGAAAACTAATAGGGTCTTTGAAGATGTTTTCTGTTAGCATGAGGTCATGTGGCGTAGGGTGAGACGACACAATCAGATATAAGTGATGGTCTCATAAAAGAGAAGGTAGAGTGTTAGACACAGGAAAGATGGTCAGGTGGCCATGGAGGCAGAGATTGAAGTGCCATCAATGGCAGAAGCTAGAAGCTAGGAGGGAGACAAGGAACACATGCCCTGTCCGCACTGAGAATGAATCAACAGGGCTGATGTTCTGGTTTCAAACCCCTGGCCCCTGAAGCTGTGAGACCATAAATTTCTGTGCTTCTAGGCTGCCTATGTCATGGGCTCTGTGAAAGCAGCAGAGGAGACTAACACCGAAGGGAGAAGACCCTAATCTGGGATGAAGCAGACCATCTGCCTTCCAACGTGATGAAGGAAGTGCATGAAGCAGCATCACCAAAAGACCCCGAATTCTGAAAACGATTGCTCGTCAAGTCTTCTGAAGAGTGGCAGGCAAAGCTGGCGTTTGTGGCAAATGTGTAGGAAACCAATGTTGGGAACAGGCAGAAGGAGCAGGCGAACAGGTTAATCATCCTTACTGGCCCGTCTTGAGTCCCAAACACAGCAGATGTATTCCACCTATACCTCCCACCCTTTCCCCAGTCTTCCAATCTGGGGTTGGTAATGAGAGATTCTGAGAAGTGACAGTGTTAATGGAATTAAAAGAGAGGGAGAGAGAGAGAGAGAGAGAGAGAGAGAGAGAGAGAGAGAGAGAGAACATACCTCTATGTCCTCAAACTGTTCTTCCTCCCCTGTGATACATCCTCTGTTGGGTTTCTCCCTCCAGTTTTCATGATCTCAGGATGCACATTCCAGTGTATTTGAATAAGGGAACAGCTGGGATTTCGCTTCACCACTGAGGTCACAAAGTGTCATGAGGTGAAAACCAGTGTCCAGATGTGAAAGAGCCTTTTGTGTTCCTTGGCAATATCTAGGTCACTGCTCCCCAGCCCTTCCCATACCTTGACTTACCTTTGGATGACTAAATAGATATAAACCAGACTCATAAACTTGAATGCCTGGCAGATGCCCTGGAGAGGTCCGCAGGTGCTTGAGATAAAACGGAATCGAGGGGAAGACAAACATAGAATTAACAGAACCAAGTGGGCGAAGGGAGACATCAGGCAGTGTACAATATGACAAAATAATAATGATTTATAAATTATCAAGGGCCCATAAGGGAGGGGGGCAGAGAGGGAGTGGAAAAAGGAGGAGCTAACACTAAGGGCTCAAGTAGAAAGAAAATGTTTTGAGAAGGATGATGACAACAAAAGTACAAATGTGTTTGCATACAATGGATATATGTACAGATTGTAATAAGAGTTGTAGGAGTCCCCAATAAAACGATTAAAGTTTTTTAATTTAAAAAAGGACAGATATGGTGTCAGGCCGGCTGTTAGGAGAAGGAAATTAAAAACAAGATAAAAACATTCATAGCAAAGGGAACTGACTTTGAAGAATGCCAGGGTGGGGGAGGGCAATGGACGGAGTGGACAGAGCAATGGACCAGACCAGAGGTGACAAGCTTGTGAGAGGGAGGAACCAATCCTTTCCCTCACAACAAATTTGAAAAAATATCTATTTGCAAACAAACGACATCACTATAATCTGATTATCCTTTATAAATCTTCAATTTTACTACAGAGCCCCACATATGTCCCAAAAGAATATGTAACATTCAGTAAAAAAAAAAAGAAAAAAGCCACAGTTTGAGGATCCAGAAACGTGAGCCTAGGCTGGTGTGAACTTGGATAAAATGGAAGGTAGTAGTCCACAGAAGGCAGAACAGGAACGAAGAACCAGGTGAAGGAGATTAGGGTAGACTAAACTGATGAATGCTAATTTGATGATCTCAAATGTAAACCCCTACCTAATTTGCAATAAAAATTGCTATTAAAAAAGGTTTAAAAGGTCTCCGTGTTTAGTATTATCATGAAATAAATAATTTAATCTTTCTGAAGAAGAAAAAAAAAAGTTAACAAAACCGGAAAGCCCAGGAAAGAGGCAATAACGAAAAAGGAAGGCCAAGCATAGAAGGTCTTCTGCTTGGCTCCATCAGCAGAATGTACTGGTTCCCCGATCAAGGTGATTCTCCAGAAGCGTGTTTCTGGGGAGCCAGACAGATGGGAACCTTTCCTGCAGTGTGCTCGTGACCGCCAGGTCATTTCTCCACGAGCCCTCCAGGCTGTGGGTTCCTTGAGCTAAGAACTTCTCCAAGCTCTCGGGTCTGCCCCAGCGTCCAGTGCCGGGCCTCACACAGGGTCGATCTCTGCCTCAAGAGGAAAGGGTGGTCTCACCAGAACAGTCCCAAGGGAAGCAGGACACACTCTCAGCCCAGAGGTCCCAGAGAGCTCAGCACATGATCCGAGGGTTGCTGGTCCCAGAGGTGTGAGCACTTGAGATCTACTTGAACCCTTTGTCGATGAGAAGGTCTTGTAGATGGACTGACTCTCTTCGGTAATTTTTCTGTCTGGGCTGCAAATCCTGAGCTTAAAGTCACCCCCATGACGGTGCAACTTTCAGCAAGTTCTTTCATCTCTTTGTGACTAGTTTTCCTGTCGACTGGGATAACACCTACTTCATAAAGTTGCTATGAGAACGCAATGGGTTGATATCTGTACGGTGCTTTGAACTGTGCCAGGCATGTGGTGAGCCATTTTTTTAATATAAATGCGTGTGATTTTTTTTTAATCTAGAAACCCTCTGTAGGTGTTCCTGCTTTGCCCCCAAATTTCTGAGGGACAGGCAAAGTGAGGATGACTCTTTTGTTCAATGGACTTCTCAGACAACAATGCTTTTCTCCCTGTCACTATGTTCGGCCACTCTGTATATGCTGAAGGGTGGGGGTGGGGCCCATCTACCTGTTGGACTCAAACCTCAGGGCAGACCCAGAGGGAAAGGTGAAGCTGGAAAATCAGGAAAATTAATTTTTTCCCCTTTAGTGTGACAACTCTAATTTCTTTCATAGAAAAATTACTCAAAAGCACTTTGTAAGAGAAAACCAATGAGTGACTATCAACCTTTCCTCCTTATCATATTTAATGCCTATAGCCACTGAGCAAAGGAGGTATAACTTCTCAGATGAACTTCTTTTATAACTCAGGTGTAACTTCTCAGGTATAACTTTTACAGATGAAGGAACTGTATGTGGAAGGGGTTGGGTAACAGGTCCAAGGTCACACAACTGGTTGTCGGCACAGCCAGAATTTGAACTGACACCTGGCTTCTCCACCAATAGTGACAGGGCATGTGCTGCAGGCATGCTCTGCAGAAGCGAGAAGGCATGCGGAGCCGGCAGGCTAAGGCTGAGGCTTTCTCAGGACACCTCATTTCCTTAGGAAAAGCAAGCTAGTCTGGATCTGTTGGCCTATTGCAAAATTCCCCATCGCTGAGTCATTCATCAGTGTCCGGGGCGGGTGGGCCTGAGCTTTCTAAGACTACCTGGTCATTCCACTGCCTTCAGGAAATTCCAACCTCAATACACCCCAGACTGAAAGCAAGCAAGCCCCTTATTTGTAAAGACCGTATTCCATGCCCCGAGCTGATTATTCTCTTAAAGCACTGTGCCCTTTAAGAAGCACAAAACAGATTCTGCCAGGAAAGGAACCTAGAGAGCCCCACACAGATAAGTGACAGTACAAACCTTGCCGCTAAGAGACCTAGGAAGGGCCAGAGACAGTTTTTGGCTTCACAACTCTACTTCACTGAAAAAGCTTAACACACTGCATTTCCTGCAGGAAGACAGCTTGCCTGGGCTTGGGATTTAAAGTCCTCCAAAGTAAGGTTCCACCTCACCCGTTTACAGTTCACCTCCGACCGCCTGCCTTGCTCCGACCAAATGGGCTTAGTTCCAACCCAAGCAATTCACTTCTGTTCACAGGGGTCCCTCTCTCCATTCGAAGGCCTCCAGCATAAAGTGCCCTCGTTGCCTGCTGAGCAGTTCCAGCTGTCCCGATACTGTATGTGGTCATAAATCAAATATTCCTAATATACCCCCCGACAGCAATTCTATCGTTGTCTTGGGCTGTTAAGTAAATCCTTGGCTGTTAACCTTTCACTTGTTCTGATCTGGCCTCTCCAACTAGATTACCAGAGCCTTGGGGGGCAAGAACCCTGTCTCATTTATCACCGTATTTGCACAACAGCTTGTTCCTTAATGCTTGGCACCTAGGTGATTGAAATTAACATTTTTAGTTTATTTTGAAGATGAGCCAACTTTCTCTTTGCTCTTAGCTTTCGGTTTGTACTGAGAGTAATTCTGAGGTGTGTGTGTGTGTGTGTGTGTGTGTGTGAGAGAGAGAGAGAGAGAGAGAGAGAGCACCTGTTGACGATCAGGCACTGTGACAGGGACTTCTAAGCACTGCTGGGAGAAAATAAGGACCCAAAAAGTAAGAGCCAAAAGCTTTGGACCCATCTCCTCAAATATCCTCAAAATGAAAGTATAAAACACAGACAAATCCAAACACCTTGTGGGGTCATTGCTGCAAATGAATACCTATAGGAGGCTCCCCCCAAAATGTGGAAGGGGCAGGGAGACAAGGTAATCCTGCTTCTGCTTCCACCATAAAATACAGAAAAGAATTGCAAATAGGACCAAGACATTCCTTGGCTGTTTCAAACAGGGGCTTTTGCAATCCACTGCAAGAGAAGGCCCAATGAGTGGGATGTGGCCAGATGTCTTCTTCCCAGCACTTATGCCCACCACTCTGAGACTGAAGAAGTCAGCCCTTAGCCAAAGTGGCCTGGCCTGAGAGACAGAAGCCAGTGCTGGAACAACCCCAGCTTGTGACAGGATCCCTGCTCTCCAAAGCCCTCCTCACAGTCCTGAGAAAGCCCACTTGCAATCCTTGACCTATAGTCTCTGGTTTTGAGAGACACTCAGGGAGGAATCAGATTGCCTCAACTGTCAGAATATCAGAGTTCAAATAGATCTGAGTGTCATCTGATGCAACCCAGCACTTTATAGCTGGGGAAATGGAGACCCAGAGAAGGGAAGTAACTTGCTCAAGGCTTCACAACAAATTAAGTGATTGCCCTAAGAAAAATAATACAGGTCTTCTGATCTTGGGCCAGGGCCTTTCCCTTCATAATATAAAATTCCCTTCATAATATCAAACATAAGCTAAAGTTCACATCATTCAAATGGCATGGCTTTCTTTTTCTTTCCACCAATTCTTAGTACGCTCTAGGAACAGAGCATAGGAAAAATGAAAAAAGGGTCTCAGAATGAACAGCCTTGGTCCAGATTGGTTTTGAAATATTTCTGTCAGCTCTTCATTTCTCCTTCAGCCCCCCAATATAACTAAGCGTTGGCACCTCTTGACTCCAGTTCCCAAAGGTTATGCCCAACTATGTGCAAAGACCTTAAATCAGCTGCACCACCTCTCAGGCCACTATGGTTACTGCACATTACTGAGGATGATGGCAGTGGACTTTCTGGAAGTGCCTATTTCCTGAAATTGGATATGGCTAAAGGTTTCAGAAGAGCCCTGTCATCATAACAGATGATATATTGAGCTGCTAAACCACAAAGACTGTGGTTTGAGTTCACCAGTAGCTCTTCAGGGGAAATATGAGGCTGTCCCCACCTCTGAAGACTGTCTCAAGGGGTCAGGAACCCAAGGGGGCAGTTCAACTCTGTCCTGTAGGGTCATCGTGGGTTGGAATTGACTAGATGCCTGTGGGACTGAGATAAAGGCTTTCCTGGAGGCCTGGAGGTGCAGTGGTTAAGGACTCAACTGCTAAAAGGTCAACAGTATGAACTCACAAGCCACTCCTGGTTAAAGATGTGGCAGTCTGCTTGACAAAGATGGATAGCCTTGGAAATCCTGTGAGACAGTTCTACTCCATCCTGTAAGGTCAGTAAGAATGCACTCAAAGCAATGAGTTTGGGTTTTTAAAGCCTGTAGACATTCTTTGTGCACAGAGAAGAGGCAAGCAGAAAGCAATTTCTAAGTAATGCATCATCCTCTTTGTTTAGTTTTCTTTCCTTTTTTAGTTTTTACACTGTCCTGATTATTTGAACAGTTTTCTTGGCATATGATTCAGATATCATACAATAGTTTACTCATATTAAGAAGAGTTGGATAATCATCACAACCAATTCTAGAACATTTTCTTTCTTCCCCCCCTTAAACAGTTTTATTGGCACATAATCTACATATCATACAATTTAAAAGTTCAATCATATAAAAAAAGCTGTATGATCATTACCATGATCAATTTTAGAACATTTTATTCTTTCTTGTATTCTTTTTTGTTAGCTCCCCATATTGTTTCTCCCAATCTCCCCTGTCATGTCCCCAAGAAACTGTGATTACTGCCTCTATAGGTTATCCTATCCCAGATTTCATATACAGATAAAAATATAAAAACTAACAAAAATAATGAAATAAAACTGAGAAAAGCCACTATCATGAAAAAAGCAGAAAATATTAAAAAGTAAGACAAATTAAAATAGATCAAAAAGGAAGTTAAATGATAAGGGACTGGTTTTTAACCTAGCTGCGTGTGCAATCAGTCACCACATAATCATGAGACTATTCACATCCCTGGTCTGTCACCAGAGGGGATTTACCTGAGGCTTAATCAATGAGTAATTCCTCTTTGGTTTCTTGTTTTGTTTTTTTAATGGAAATAACTTTAAAATAGGTCAAAAGGGAGAACCAATGATATTGCATTCTAGCCAAACTACATAGACATAGCAGTGCTCTTTAATAACAAGACGATTCAAATCCTGTGACTATTGATCAGAGGCTTTAATCCAGATGCTTAACCCAGGTGTGGACCCAGAAAATGGATTTTGGACTTACACTATCATCCATAGACTTTTGAAAACCAAGTGTTCACAATTTAAGCTTTGGTACTCTTTTGGACTTAGATTTTATTATTTACAATTCTTGGGTCACACATACTGATGTGCTTCCCTGATGTGGACTTAGTTGACACCTCACTTCAATGGCTGTTTGTTTGAAAATGAGCCATTAAGACCCCACGTGCTATTCTTTCTGATAGCCAGGCACCATCTGGCTTCTTCACCATACTTTGCTATAGCACCCATATCTTCAGTGATCTCTTCATGAAGGTGAGCATCAAGTAGGTCATGTCATAAGAACAAATGTCTCTTACGTTGGGGCTAGAATTGAGTATTAGCCCCCAAGTCCATTCATATAGCTATACATGTCTCGGGTGCAACTTAGAGACATCATTGTCACTTTATGTTAGGGTAAAAATTTCAATCATAGTCATTCACAAAGGCAGGACCATGCCTAACAGATTAATACATGACATAAGAAAGCAAAGGGCGCATTAAATATGATAGACCCAGGCCACCATTCATTGGACATCTTCAACCCATGAGATCTGAATCAAAGTCAACGCTAGTTCTATACCCTTGGGATAGTAGTCGTCTGCTTCTTCGCACACTAGGGAGTTTCAGACTTAAATCCAAGGGATATACATGAGTGTGATAGTGGAGTTTCTTCATCAAGTCCTTTTTTCCCAATGGGAAGTTGCTCCTCCCCAGTTTTCTTATTCGGTTTCATTTAAATGTATCGAATCACCAAAGTTTACAAATGGCCAGAAATCCCTCCATCCTCAGCATTCCCTCCTCTTCATGTACCTGATCACTGGCTTGCCTCCTTCCAGAATTCTTTGAACTCTTAGATTCTCAACCTGGCTTGTTAAGCCAGATCGACTGGAGAACCCTATTCAGGGGCATGCATATATGTATAAGAGAACTTTTTATCAAGAAGTAATTATACATGGAGAAAACATCCCAGATCCGTCCATCTCAAGCCCATAAGTCTGACACTAGTCCTTAGGCCCTTCTTCAGACTAACATACTCACAAACAATGGTGCAGAGTGCAGGACGCTCACAGGTTGGTGGGTGCAGAGTTAGCTGTATGGACCCCAGGGTGGTGGATGCATCATCATTCATTGCCCTGGCAGCAACCAGGATCGGCCAGCAGGAAGAAGAAGGCAGAGAGAGATGGGAAAGTTCCCAGGATGCTCTTTCTGAGAAGGCTACTGCCTCGAGGAATCACCATCAGGCAATGATCTGATTGGCTAAACTCCTACACTTTTACACAGCTTCCAGGTGGATATACAGAAAGAAATGTCTGGTTTTTACCCATCATCTCTTTTCCCATGCCATGCCCAACCTCTGAACTGAAAAAAACCCTTTCTTTCTCTAAACAGTGGCCCTGAGTGTTAGGAAAAGCCAGTGGATTCCCCTCTAAGATCCTTGTTCCTTCTTTCATCTCAGGTACAGATCTGGCCTCCAGGAACCTGTTCCTCCCCAACCTCAGCCCCCAGCACCTCTCACTGAGACTGTTATAACCCAGCCCCTGTCACCCTCACACACGCCTTGGAAGTGGGAGGTAGCTTCTAACAAGGGCATGCTTGTCTCCCTCCTGAGATCAAGAACAACTCCTCCGAAGCAAGGGATCATGTTCCTTGAACCTCCTTATGCTGACAGAGCTTAAATATGAAATGAAGAGAGAGTGGGGGAAGGAAAAGGGGAAGATGAATTCATTTCTTCAGCAAATAGTTACTGTATGTCTATCATGAGACTGAGGTCCCCATGTGATACACATGCTTGGCTCTCAACACATGGAATACAAGACAGATAACCCCCCAAGGAACAGTAGTGGGAGGAGTGATACTATGAGGGTAGAGGGAAAGGAGGGATAAGGGGGGAAGTGGGGGAGCCAATTACAAGGATGAAAACATGGGTGAAGTGAGACAGCGGATGGAGTAAGATATGAAAACAATAATAATTTACAATTTATCAGGATTCAGGAGGGTGGATAAAAAAGAGGATCTGATACCATAAGGCTCAAGCAGAAAAAAAATGCTTTCAGAACAATGATGGCAACATATGTACAAATATGTTTGATACAATTGATGTATGAATTGTTATAAGAGTGATAAGAGCCCCCAGTAAAATTACATATAAAAAAAAGAATTAGTGTAAGCTGCACGATCATTCTTGCTATACATATTCAGGTTTTTCTCACCAGATGGGACTTGTGAATATCCAGGAAGTGTTCTCACTTTTCAAATGGGATTCGCCTAAAGATTGGGTGCCACTTAAAGATTATGAAATTATAAACTACCCAAGATCAGGGACTATGTTGTAGTGTTTGTCCTAATTCTTGAGTCCTTAGGACCATGGAAGACACTTGATAAATGTTAGGTTGAAGTCTTTCTTATCCAAGAGCACACAGGGCAAGAGGCAATGCCATTTAACCCAGAAGACTAAGGAAGGTTTATGGTCTGCAGTAATTCCTGGAACTCTCTGAGTCAAAGGAAATTAGATTTCCATGACACAGAATCTGTCTTAATTAGGGGTATTTGCATGATGCGAGGAGACTTGTTTCTGAGTAGTCATTGCTCTCCTCCTCACAAATCAATGGCCTTTGCTTCTGACATCAGAATTATCTCTACAGCAACCACATGAGTCATGGAAGGTTTGGCTCCCAGGAGGGGAATGAACAGCAGGAAGGAGGAAACACATCTTAAGATAGAGACCCCTTGCCAGGAGGTACAGGAAAAAAGGCAAGCCTCTATACAGCTCAGTTTCTCGGTTACTAAAGGCAACAGAAACAACAAAACAACTTTAAACCCACTCTTTCCAAATCCTCAGCAGAGGAAGGGTCCTCAAAAACAGTCATGGGGAAAACAATCACTCTCTTTACATGACTCTTTTTCAATGAACTTTTTAGCACCTTGGTGTTCTGCTACTTCTTTTCACAAAGATGCTCAATGCTGTACTAGACCTCCTGGCCTCACCTCCTGGACCCACCGTCAAACAGTTGGCCCCCAACAACCCAGGAGTGTCCATGGATGAGGGAGCTGTGCGTCACGGCCACTACCTTCTTTGGCATTTGTTGACTCATTGATGCCTACTGAGCACAAATGGCCTTTACACCCAAGGAAGCAAGCATCGTGAAGATGGAAATGTCTTACCTTCTGGGATATGCATCCTTGCCAGAAAGCTGGGCCAACTGACAACCAACAACAAACTACTGGGCTCATCCCCTTGCCACTTTGCTATCACAAGTCAACCCCAAGAGTTTTTCTCTGAAAGGAAGGTATGCCATGCTTGAAGGCATGCCTTCAAATGTCCTCGTCCATCCCTAAACATGTTGCATGAAGAGCGCAGCATAGGATTTGTCAGAGTGGACAACAATCTTGAGGTCTACAGCCTATCTTGAGGTCTACAGCCTACCTGTTTAAAGATTCTACCGTGATAGGAAAGTCAGGTGGTGAAGCATGAAAAGGCGCCTATTCTTTTTCTTCTACCAACTGGCAGCCTGCAACAGATGCTTAATCTAGAAGATCAGGCACCCTCAAGAAAGACTTTCAGAAGCTGATCCACAAAGCTAAGACATACTCATCGGAAGTGCGGACTATGAGAAAGAAAATCTTTTCCTGACGCTGCCGTATAGAGGCTGCCAATGAACCTTGTTATGGCTGAAAATATTTTGTCAGGGACTCTTAGGAATGTCATTGAAGAAAAGACACAGAAAGAGCCCAAATAAAATCTTTGAACCACAGCTTCCCAAGGGAGTTCTGGGGAAAGAACTCTTCCAACAAGTTCACGACTTTTGGGACTCTCACTCCAGGAAGTTGAGCTGGATGCGTGAGGGCTGGGAGATGGTTGTTTGCCCCTCTGGTCTAAGACTGTCGGTGTTTTCCAAATTGGAAGAATTTCTCAGGAATCTGTAAGGTCTCTCTGTCTCTGTCTCTGTCTCTCTGTCTGTCTCTCTCTCTCTCTCTCTTAAACTTTTTAGATATTTGGCTTTGTTTTTAATGAGAATAGAAAATAATCTGATTCATCTTTACGACTGCCTTAAAACATCTCCCATCAGGCTGAGACCCGGTGGCATAGTGGTTGTGCGTGAGACTGCGGCCCACTAGGATGGAGGTTCAATTCCAGCAGTGAGGCTGGGCCTCCTATTCCCACCACCAGAGAGCAGTGATGTCCCCCAAAACAAACAAACAAACAAACAAAAACCATCTCCCATCTTTGTGCCTAAGTTTGTGATTGCCTTTTCTTTTCTTCCCCGCCCCACCCCCATCCCCGCATCATTGCCCTGGTGGAAGTAGGAAGCCCAGCCTTGCTCCTGGAGAGCTGCTGCTGGATTTGACCCGTCAACCCTGTGGGCCACAGTCCTGCACACAGCGACTACACCACCAGGGCTCAGTTGCCATTGTCTTTTCATAAGGAACAAATGCAGTTGAGGCTCACAATATTAATGAAAGTAATGAGAGAACTGACTCGTCACATGGCGGATGGTACATGTGGAAGGGTGTGTCCTCTAAAAATAGGCTCAGTAGTAAGAAAGCCCTACAAGGTCTTCAAGAACCCTGCCACGATTTCCATCAAGGAGAGAAGGCTCCCTTTCCCCACCCTCTAAGGCCTTTGTGACTGCTTCAACAGATAGGATGCAGTGGGAGGGAAGCCGCGTGACTTCGGTGGCCAGGTAGTGAAAATGATATAGCTGCCACCTGGCACTTCCCACCATGAGAATGTAGATACTATGTTGTAAGAAAGCTCAGACCAGGTGGAAAGGCCACAGGGAGGAGTTCTGGCTAACAGACCCAGATAAGGTTCAGCTGACAGCCATCATCAACAGCCAGACCTATGAGGGAGCCAGCTTTTACATCGGGACTTGCTTGTTTCTGTAAGTAAAATTTTATGGGTACAGGCAACCAGACTCATCTGTTTGTCTATGGATGCTTTGGCAGCAGAGCAGTAGAGTTTAGTAGTTACAAGAGCCAAAAACAATTCCCTACTTGACCTTTTTCCATTTCTGTCTTTGAACTGAAAAGGTTTAGTGAATCCAAGCCTTCCACTTACCCCAACTCGCACCTAGTGGAACAGATGCCAGTTGGCATCCACACCAAACCCTGCTCAAATTATCTGTAAGGAAAACACATGTCGCTTTGGTTGTTTTAAGCCACTAGGTTTTAGCAAGGCTTGTTTCATAGTTATAGTCAGACAATGTAAATTTAAGAGGACCTGGTGATAGCATGTGAGTCCCTATAAACTAAGAGATTATCAACTATATATTAACTTGCATCTCCGGTTCACTGGCAGCAAATGGAGTCGCTAATCACAATAAAGGATTATTTTTTTCTGTTGCCAAGTTCAACAAGAATTACATTAGATGTCCTTTAATTTAATAGCCCTACAATGTTAATCTTAAACCCAAGGAAAGATCATTTTACATTAGCGTCTCATATCACCACATTATAATAGCCTTCAAGAATTATTTGCTGGAAGTACAGAGTGTGGTCTGGGTGCCCTGTTCTATCAAACGAACTTAAATGCCACCAGGAACATTTTCTACCACACTCTTATGAAGGTGATTATTCCATGCATTTAAATAATTGAAGTAAAAACTGACGTTGTCTTTCTATTATTAATTAACAGGAGGTGGTTCTTTTAGCAAAACATGATCTTTCACGTTAAATTCAATGTTGCAGTTTTGTGGATTTTTAGGTTTCATTTGATCATTGAATTTTATAACTGTATAAGCGCTAAATAAAGCATTAACATATGGTTCTTATCAATTGTTATGCTTGTGCATATACAAAGGGGCTTCAAACTTTCAAAGAAAGATGGAATTAATCAGATAGTGTAATTTTCTGTGAACTTTCTGAAATCCACGTGTCTGTGCTCGTGTGTGCATGCGTGCACGCGTGCGCACACATACACGTAAACATCAAGACACTTCAAGTTAGCAGAACAAGTCCATCATCATGAGGGGCCATCAGGCAGTTCTGACCCTTGGAGACCCTGTGCACAAGATGAAACACAAGTTGTGCCCTCCTCACAAGTGTTCCGATGCTTGAACCCTTTATTTATTTATTTATGTTTTTGCCACAACTGTGTCAATCCGTCTCATTGAAGGGCTCCCTCTTTTCCATTCCTCTCCACTTTACCAAGTGCTCCTGCAGGGACTGGTCTCTCTGAGCAACATGTCCAAAGTAGAGAAGACGAACTCTCACCATCCTGGCCTCTAACGAGCACCCCGGCCACACTTCTTCCAAGACAGATCCATTTGTCCTTCCAGTCGTCTCTCTCCAAACCCAAACTCATTATCATTGAGTCGATGATGACTCCTACAGACCCACGGTGGGTTTCTGGGACTTGAACTGTTCACAGCAGTGAAAAGCATAGTCTTTCACCCACAGAGCTGCTCATGGTTTCAAACTGCCAACTCTGCAGATGGAAGCCCAACTCCACACTCTACTCCACCAGGTTCCTTTAGTAGTCCATGGTACCTTCAATATTCTTCTCTGGTGTGTATATATATATTCTTCTCCAGCACCACAGTGCAAATGCATCTATTCTTCTTCAATCTTCCTGATTCAGTGTCCAACTTTCACATGTGTACGAAACGAAATCGAAAATACCGTAACTTAGAAATGTGATTAGTTTTGCTAGCATGCAAAATGCATCGGAAAATGTATTGTCACAGATGCAGTTAAGTTAGAATTTAGCACCCTAAGGTTGCATGTTCCTTATAATTCATTTAAATTTGTTCCAGCTTTTTATATTTTCTGCTTCCTTTTCTACTGAGGTTTTTTTACCTGTTTTACTTTATTATTTTGTTATTTTTTTATTGCTTGTTTTTTAAAGTTTTTCTGCATCTGAAATCCAGGATAAGTAAATCTATAGAGACAGTAACTAGCTTAATGATTCCTTTGGGGGAACAAGGAGCTAATAGTGAGTACAAAAATGAAAAGAATGTTCTAACAGATTGTGGTGTTGATTGTACAGCTAATCTTGATCTGATTGAACTATTAAATTGTAGGATATGGGAATTATATGCCAATAAAACTGTTGGGGGCAGGGAGAAGAGAATACCATGGTGTGGGCCATGCATACCTTAATCCTCAAATTAGTATCATTGCTCCTCAGTACTCTAAGGAGGTCCTGTGCAGCAGATGTACTTGATGCACTGTGTCTTTTGATCACTTGACTGCTGCTTCCATGATCATTGATTGTGGAGCTAAGCAAGACATAATCTTTGACAACTTCAACCTTTTCTCCATTGATGATGATGTTACCTTTTGGTCCAGTTGTGAGGATTTTGGTTATTTTTACATTGAGTTAAAGGTTGCACTCCTTGATGTTCATCAGAAAGTGCTTCAGTTTCTCTTCACTTTCAGCAAGTAAGGTTGTGGCCTCTGTATTTTTCAGGTTGGTAATAAGCCTTATGCTGCATTCTTGTTCATATAATTCAACTTCTCCAATGATTTGCTCAGCATCCAGACTGAAAAAATATGGTTACAGGATACAACCCTGTTTCATGCCTTTCCTGATTTTAAACAATGCAATATTCTTTTTTTTTTCCATGCAGTATTCTTTTGTTCCATTCGCACAATTGCTTCTTGGTCTCTGTATATGTTCCATGTAAGGACAATAAAATGCTTCTGGAATTCCCATTATTCTCAAGGTTATCTATAGCTTGTTATGATCTACATCTTCTAATGTCTTGATAAAGTCAATAAAACACAAATACGCATCATTCTAGTATTCTCTTTTAGCCAAGATCCATCTGACATCAGCAATGATCTCCTTCGTTACACTTCCTCTTCGGAATCCGCCTGGAACCCCTGGCAGCTCCCGGACACTGTATGCTGCAACTGTTGATGGATAATCTTCAGCACACTTTTACTTTCATTTGACAGCTATGAAATTATTTTATAATGGGAGCATTCTTTTTATTTTTTTGCCATTATCATTCTCCAAACATTTTCTTTCCACTTAAATCCCTGGTATCAGCTCCTCATATTTCCCCTCTTTCCCCTCTCCCCGCCACCCCCGCTGCCATGAACCCTCGATAATTTATAAACTATTATTTTTTCATATCCTACACTGTCTGATGTCTCCCTTCACCCACTTTGTTGTTTTCCATACCCTAGGGAGGAGGCCATATGTAGATCCTTGTCATCGGTTCCCCCTTTCTGAAGGGATCATTTGCCTGGATTCCCCATGTTTCTGGTTCCTATCTGTTCCAGTGTACATCTTCTGGTCTCACCAGATTTATAAGGTAGAAATGGGATCCTGAAAGTGGGAAGAGGGAGGTGGGAACTAGAGGAAAGTTGCATATTTCATTGATGCAATACTGTGCGCTGACTGGCTCGTCTCCTACCCGTGACCCTTCTGTAAGGGGATGTCACTTCACCTACAGATAGGCTTTCGGTCCCTAATCTGTACTCCCCCTCATTTATAATCATATGATTTTTGGTTCTCCAATGCCTGATACCTGATCCCTTTGACACCTCATGATCACACAGGCTGATGTGCTTCTTCCATGTGGCCTTTGTTGCTTCTGAGCTCGACAGACGTTTGTTTACTTTCAAGCCTTTAAGACCCCAGATGCTATATTTTTTGATAGCTAGGTATCATCAGCTTTCTTCACTACTTTTGCTTGTGCATGCATTTGTCTTCAGTGATCATATCAGGAAGGTGAGCATCATGGAATGCCAACTTAATAGATCCAAGTGTTCTTGCATGGAGAAAGTACTTGAGAGGAGGTCCAATGCCCATCTGCTGCCTTAACACTAACCCTAAAAGAATATGCATGCAGATCTATTTCCCCATCATCATTTATAAATATATTTACATATGTACATGCCTGCATTTAGACCTCTATAAATGCCCTTTGCCTCCCAGTTATTTCCTCTATTTCCTTTTACTTTCCTCCTACCCCACTATCATGCTCAGCCTTCACCTGGTTTTTAGTTAATTTCTCTCTGTTACATTATTCTCTATCAATCCCTATCAGGCCTTTCACATCCACCTTGTCACTGGTTTTGGATCACCTGTTGTTCCCTTATCCCTGGATTGGTCAACACCACCTCCTTTCTCCCACCTCCTCATCTCCCATGTCCCCCAGAAACCATCAGTCCCATTGGATTCTCCTCCAGACTGCTCATTCAGTCCATCTTATCTAGATAGACTTGCAGGGATAAACAAGATATCACAAGATGAAGCAACAAAAGAAGACAAAATGATGACAACAACAAAGGAACCAATGTCCAGAAAAGACATTTAAATTAGCAATAAAATAAAAATAACAAAAGGAAAACCTGTAAATAATTCAAGGTCTGTTCATTGACCTCCAGGAATGTACCCCAGTTGAGTCCAATGAGGTGCCACACCTCGTTCCAAAGTATATCCTTGGCACTCCCTTGGGAAACACCATGCTCTGCTCCCCTTGCTGCTCAGCTGCACACCCTTAGTGGTTTGTTTTGGTGTGGTGGGGCCAAACAAGGTACAATTCCCACCCTGCTTCTCCCTTGCTGTCCCCATAGGGCCTTGGGTCAGCAAGGAAGGCCGTATTTCATAGTGGGGCTGGCCATATGATCTCTCTGTGCATTGGCGATTCTGAGTAGAGATATTGTCCTCAAGGCTCAGTGACCCAGGATGCACTCCACTCTCTCTTCATGGCCCTTCATTTGCTCTCATGTGCTCTGGTCAGGCACGCCCCTTTCCCAGAGCTGTAGCCCCAGTGCTGACCTCCAAAGCAAACTCTCCTGGGGAGAGGGGCAGCTGTCCACATAGTTGGGGTTGGGGTTGGGCCCTCAGACCCCTCCACTGGCTCCCCTCTCCATGCCATCATGCTGCATTCATATCCTGGTAACACCAGGTTTAAGTTTGGTCCCTCTTTCCCTGTGGAGATGTAAGCAATACACTCCCCTTGAGTGGGGTAGTGCACCATTCCCCACGACACATCACTATTTCCCCACCTCTCCTCCTCAGTTGGCTAACGTATATAGCCCTGCATTTGGTCTGGCCCCTGCCATCCTACCTGAGCTTCACCCCAGGAATTTCTGCACACAGTAGCTTTTTCCCTATGTCATTTTACATTTTTCTAAAGCTTAACTCAGCAGACTGATGTCATACTTGTCTTTTTGCACTTGGTTTACTTCTGTTAGCATAATTTCCTCCAGTTCTTCCCATGCGGTAATGTGCTTCATGCATTCATCACTGCTTTTCAGCGATGCATAGTACTCCATTGTATGTATGTACCACACTTTTTAATCCACTTGTCTGTTGATGGAAATTTGAGCTGTTTCCAACTCCTTGCAATTGTGAAGTGTGCTGCGATGAGCATTGGAGCACAACCAGATGTCTGGTTGTGGTTTGTTGCTTTCCTCTTCTGGGTATATGCCCATTAGGGGGATTGCTGGGTCGTATGGTAGCTCCATCTCCATCTGTTGTAGATATTGCTAAATCGATTTCCATAGTGGCTGTACATACCTACAGGTTCACCAGCAGTGGATGAGAGTTCCTGTCTCCTCACAGCCCTCCAACACTTGTTGCTTTCTGATTTTTTAGATTGGGCTATCTTTGAGGGTGTTGGGTGATATCTCATTTTAATTTGCATTTCTCTTATGACTAATGATCAGGAACATTTTCTCATATTTTTATTGGCCATTCGGATTTATGCCTCTGTGAAACTTCTGTTCAGGTTCTTTGCCCACCTCTTCAGTGGGCAGTTTTTTTTTTTTTGGGGGGGGGGGGAAACCTATCAGGATTTTATAGATTTTAGTAATAAAGTCTTTGTCTGATGAGACATTGATAAAGATGTTTTCCCAGTCCATGGCTCTTTTATTACTCTTTTGGTCAAGTCTTTCTATGTCCACAGGTGTTTTATCTTCAGCATATCCCACTTCTCACTTCGTGCCTCCTCTGTGTTTATGCATTGGAGCATTCTTCTGGGGTCACCTTTCTTTGGAGTAGCTACAAACTTGGGTCTCTTTCAGCAAGTTGGCCAAGTTGCTGTCTTTCAAATTTCTTGGCATAGATGAGTGAATGCTTCCTTCCTCAGCTTGTTGAAATATTTCCTTGGGTTTTCCATCAATTTCTGGAGCCTTTTTTTGGGCTAATGCTTTTAGTGCTGCTAGACCTTCATCCTTCAGCACCTTTGGTCCTTGCTCACATCCTACCTCCTGAAATGGTGGAATATCATTTTTTGTACAGTCACTCTGAGCAGTCTTTCCATCTTCTTTGGATGTTTTCTGAATCATTCAATATTTTGCCCGTTGACTCTTTCAAGATTGCGACTCAAAGCTTGAATTTTTTTTCTTCAGTTCTTTCAGCTTAAGATCTGATGAGAGTGGTGATGGCAACAAGTGGACAGTTGTGGCCTGCACACAATTGATGCATGTATGGATTGTGATGGGAGTTGTATGGGCCCTAATAAAATGATTTATTTAAAAAGGTGGGGAAAAGAGGAGCTTATACCCAGGGCTCGAGTAGAAAACATTTGGAAATGAATATGGCAATATGTGCACAAATATGCTTGATACAAATGATGTATTGAATATTATGAGAGCTGTAAGAGCCCCCAACAAAATCATTGAGAAAAAAAAAAGATCTGCTTAGTGTGTTCTTCAAGTTTTACCCATCTGTAATACATAATATTTTTCATTTAATAGAGGCCTATAATCAGGGAACACAAAGGCTGACTGCAATAGGCAGGGTACACACATAGGAGAAGCTGAAATTGATGAATGGGACTTACTAAGGATAAAACACCTGTGTGCATTGGAAGATTTTTTACCAAGAGTGTAACTAGGGAACCCGCAACTGGGAGAGGATTTTTAGCAATGACACAACAGACAAGGGGCTTATTATGAAAATCTATAATATTCTCCTTGCCTGCAAAAAGAGGAATCAGTTAACCCTTTGAAGAAATGGGAAAAAGAACTAAGAAGAAATTTCACTAAGGAGTTGACCCATATGGTCAATAAACATATGAGAAAATGCTCCCGATCATTAGCTATCAGAGAAACGCAGATCAAAACAACTATGACATACCATGTTACAACTTTGACATTAACCCAAATCAGAAAATCAGAGAGCAACAAATGTTGGAGGGGATATGGCAAAAATAGGAACATTTCTACATTGCTGGAGGTCAGGTAGATATGTACAACCACTATGGAGAGCAGTCTGGCAATACCTAACGAAAATGTAAATTGAGCTACCTTATGACTCTGCCATCCATCTACTGGGTATATACCTAGAAGAGATAAGAAATAAACCACGGCCAGTGATGTGTGTGCCAATGTTTATTGCAGCGCAATTCACTATCGCAAAGAGTTGGAAACAATCTAAATTTCCATCAGTAGATGAATGGATCAGCAAACTCTGGCACATACACACAATGGAGTACTATGCTTCACTCAAAAGCACTGATGAGTACATGAAACATGTATTCTCATGGGAAGAGCTGGAGGAAATTAAGCTAAGTGAAGTGAGTCAATCACAAAAGGAGAAGTACAGGCTGAGCCCTGGTGGCCTAGTTGTTGTGTGCGGGACTGTGGCCCACAGGGTTGACAGTTCAAATCCAGCAGCAGCTCTCCAGGAACAAAGCTGGGCTTCCTACTCCCACCAGGGCAGTGATGCCACACACAAAAAAAGGAGAGTATAGCATAAATTCCCTGAAGGACGTGTAACCAATATGATAGGTATCGAAGAGAAGCCCCCTATAATATAATAATTAGTTAGAGATCAGGGAAAGAGGAGGAGGTGGAACTCAACCCAGGGAGGTACATGTTAGGTACAGCACAGTAAGGGAGAAGGGTGGAAGGGGGAGGGAGAAAAAGGGGGTTCGAAAATGAAAGGATAATGGAGGGAGCAGGGCATTAACCCTCCCAGGGGGAGAGTATGGGTCTTATCTCCACAGAAGTTGGAGTGGGCATGCAGCTCCTACCATGCAACACCCAACCGTGAGGACAGCAAGGACACATGAAAGGAGGCAAGAAAAGAGAGAACTACAGGGCCGACCATAACCAGAGCCAGACTAACTCCCTCATTGGAAGTGGGTGTGGCAGAAGACAGGTTGTGGAGAGGGGCCAGCAGGCCACACCCACATGGAGACAGGTGGACAGAGGAAGAGAAAGAGAGTCGGTCCAGTCCCCAAGCTGCCCCAATCCCTGCCCACGATAGTCAGAGGACTACACTCCTGCCAGGACCTAAGCCACGGGCGGGGGGAGGGGAAGGGGGAAGGGGACTGGGTGAAGAACAGCAGAGCTTGTCACACTGTCTCCCTACAGGCAATGACAGAGGACATTTTGAGGGTCACATGGTGGGGAAGCAAGGCGATCTGAGTCCCCAAAATGGACCAAATCAAGAAGAGAGCACTCCTGGCTGGACAGTCTGGAGGAGAGAACTACTGGACCGATCGATGGTTCCTGGTGGACACGGGGGAAGGGGGTGAGGAAGGGGGCATAGACAGACTTAGGGACAGGGGGAAAAACAAGCGGTCCGCAATCAATTGCGAGGTGGGTGGCGGAGGCTGATAGGGCCAAAGTAAGTGTACTGTAACAGAAAGGAAGTTCTGAAACTCAAATGAAGGCTGAGCATGACAGGGGGACAGGAGGAAGGCAGAAGGAAATAGAGGAAGGAATGAGAAGGCAAAGAGCACTTATAGAGGCCTAAACACAGGCATGTATATATGTAAATCTAATTATTTATGGGAATAAATTCAGGTACATATTGTTATAGGCTTAGTATTAAGGCAGCAGCTGAAACTTCGGCCCCCACCCAGGCACTCCCTCAATGCAAGAACACTTTGTTCTATGAATCTGGTATTCCAAGATGCTCACTGGCTCAATACAATTACTGAAGTCAAATAGGTGCATAAGCAAATGTGATGAAGAAAACTGATGACACCCAGATATCAAAGGATATAGAGTCTGGAGCCTCAAATCCTGAAGATAAACAAATGGCCATCTAACCAAGAAGTATCCAAGCCCACACAGAAGAAGCACATCAGCCAGTGTGGCCATGAGGTGTCAAAAGGATCAGGTCCCAGGTATCAAACAGGAAAAAAACCACATCATTGTGTATGCACCTTCCTGAAATAATCACTGAGGATAGGTGGGGGCATGAGCAAGAGTGGTAAAAATAGCTGACGGTACCCAGTTATCAAAAGATATAATGCCTGAGGTCTTAAAGGCTTGAGGACGACCAAACGGAGCAACAAACCCACCATAGAAGAAGCACACCAGCCTGTGTGACCATGAGGAGTGAAAAGAACCAGGTATCAAGCATCAAGGAACAAAAATTATATCATTATGTGCCCACCCTCCCGACATGATCGCTGAGGACAACAAGGTGCAGAGGCAGACAGAGCGGAGGAAAATGATGGTGCCCCATCACCAAATGATAAAGTAGCTGGGACTCTTAAAGGATTGAAGGTAAACAAGTGGCCATCTAGTGCAGAAGCAGCAAAGCCCACATGGCAGCAAATCCCACAAAGCCCACAACCTGTGTGATCACAAGGGGTCCAAGGAGCAGATATCAAACATTAAAGAACAAGAATCAAATCAATAAGAATGAGGGGGAGAGCAAGGTCTACCTGTGGGCAATTGGACACCCCCTTACAGCAGAGTCACGGGGAGGAGATGGGCCAATCAAGGTGCAGTGAGGTAGCAATGAAGCATAAAACTTTCCTCTAGTTCCTGAAGGCTTCCTCCCCCCAATTATCATGGTCCCAACTCTACCTTGCAAATCCAGCTGGACTGGAAGAGGTACACTGGCAGAGATGAGAACTGGAAATACAGGGTACTCAGGGCGGATGAACCCCTTGGGGCCAGTGGGAAGAGTGGAGTTACCGGATGGGTAGAGGTAATGTGGGGTGGAGAGAGGGAGTCAACTGTGGGGATCTACAGATTGCCTCCTATCTGGAGGACGGACATCGGGAGGAGAGGGCAAGGAGAGACGTCGGGCAGTGTAAGATATGACAAAACAATAATAATTTATAAAGTAATGAGGACTGGGAGGGGGGAAAAGGATAGAGAGGGAAGGAAGAGAAGCTGATCTCAAGGGTCCGAGTGGAAAAGTAGATATTTAGAGAATGTTAACCAAAGCAGACATGTGAAGATGCTTGGCACAGTATATGTAACTATGTCTTGTGAAAAGTGATGTACGAGTCCCCAATAAAATGACAAAATTAAAAAATAAATAAATAAAAGAGGCCTATAACCAAACCAAGCTACACCCATGTCATCAATTCTATTCCTACTCTCTGTAGTCATAAAGGACAGAGTAAAACTCCCTAAAGTTTCCAAGGCTGTAAGTATTTATACTTAAAGAGATGGTCACCTCTTTGCCCCAAAGAGCAGTTGGGGTTCAAGCTGCAACCTTCAGACTAGCATCCCAATTGCAGAACTCACAGCCCCACAAGACAAGGGGCCTATTGAGTCCCTAAATGAGAAAGCCCATCTCAGTCTCTAAAAGCACTGAAGGTCTTTCTAGAACCATTCCCCCTAGGCTTATGGAGTCCTGATGGTAACTGTCAGGTGGGTGCTTGACTGCTAACCACAAGGTCAGGAGTTCAGATTCATCAGCCACTCCTTGGGAGAAAGATGGGGTTGCCTCTCCCATACACATTTATGACCTTTGAAGCCTTGTATAGCACCACTTTGAGTTGGAATCGACTTCATAGTTGAGAGGGTCCACCGGATCCCCAAACTTGGGTGCTTATGGGGAACCTTCGGAAAGGAGAGCCAAAGAATTTAGCACCCAGGGAAAGGGTATCACTCACTGGGACCCAGAGCGGCTGTGGCCAGGACTTCACAGAAGGAGTGAATGGGAGAAAGGATTATAAAGTATAAAGGGGAGCCAGGGACTGAGATTCAGGAAGGCATATGCTCTCCACTTAGAAGCACAGGCAAACCAGAAGTTTCATCCTGAACAGAGACTCCTGGGGTGGGGGGTGGGGTCTTGCTTGAACCACATGAGACCTCTTCCTAGAACAGGGAGGTATTGAGCAGCGCAGACAGATATCCTTCCAATAAAAGGTGAATGCAAAGAACAGTTAGAAGGGAGACATGGAACCGGATTTGAAACGCATTGACTGGGAGTCTACTTGGTGCTAGACTCTGTGTTTGACTCTGATCTCTCTCTCTCTCTCTCTCTCTCTCTCTACACTTTTCAACCACGCTGTTCACATTTTCATTTTACAGAGTTGGAGACGGAGCTCAGAGACATTTCCCAAATTGCCTTATAACTCTTGAAATGGCAAGCTCAGAACCCGGGTCAGTCTGATGGTGACAGCCCTGGTCCCTGCACATTGTGGTCTGGCTCTGGGCCTCATGCAAATGCACTCTCACCTGCTCCCTGGGGGCCCTGTCTACACCCCCTCCTCCTCAACTGCAAGCACCTTCTTCCCAGACAAAGAGACAGGAGCAATGGAAGAATCTGACAAACAGCAGGAGACCCTGAAGAACTAGAGTCCTGGGAAAGAACAATGACAGACTCTGACGACTCCCAGGGGGCCCTGGAGGAAGCCCTATCAGGTCCCCTCACAGGACCAAGGGAGTCCTACTGATCTTAATTCGGGGGCCTTACTTTCAGATTCCTTTCTTCAGAATGTTTACTGGAACATGCTGGTGCCGCAGAGAACAAAGCCCCGCTACGACAAAATTAGCCATGTTAAACAAATAAGTCACTCTTCATAAACATAGTGAAGCTGGCCCCCAGAGCGAAACAGCCACACAGCCTTTCCTAGCCGCACTGTTGAAAATAACTCTAAAAATAATGTCGCCAGCAGCTTCTATTTGCCCCGCCCCAGGAGAAGGTAAACAAGCAAAATCAAAGGCGGCTGCTACTCCAGCCTCCTCTTCCGGTATTTGTCTCCTCTCTCAGGGCCAACCTACTCACCACCCCCACCCCTGTTCTTTCTGCTCTCCAAGCTCCTCCATCAATTCTGTTAGATACCCAGGAAGCATTGGTTTCTGACATTTATAAAACAATTACTTTCATTTTAGTATGAATTAATTTCTGGGGAAATGCTACCTATTTCATAACATTTCATTCTTGGGTCAATATTCTCCAATGACGAAGCTAAAGGCTTAAGATCTTGGGGAGGAAGAGGTTGCACTCAGTGATTTGACTAGCCTCTGTTGATTCTCTACCTGGAAAGACTAGATATCCCGAGAATGGAACTCACCCTGTAGGTTTGGGTCACGAGGGATAATTGTGCCCCTTTCCATGATGGCACCTGGCCCTAGGCAACAGGCCTGTCCCTGGTATCCTACCTAGTCTGATTGGTTTTGACCTCTTCCTGGTCCAAAGATCTTCGAGAATCTCAAAAACACTTCATTTCATTACAGCAACCAACTCCTTCCCTACCTTGAACTTGACAAGCAATACTTATAAAATCACTCAGAGACACAGGAAATATGGAAAAAGAAAACCCTTCTAGTTCAGGAGGAACTCCATCCAACCAAGCATTTGCCTAGTATTAAGCTTTGGTTCAGCTTCCAATCACCTTCTTTTATTATTCAGTCCTTTGGAAAACTTTAAGGAGCCCTAGTGACATCGTGGTACATGACAGCCAGCTAAGTTCAATGTCAGCAGCCACTTCAAGGGAGAAAGATGAGACTTTGTACTCCTGTAAGGATTTACTTCCTGAAGGAAGCCCACCAGAATAGTGTGGCTAAAGTATCACCACCTCTATAGCACCTGCTCCCCCTTAAAATTTTCCTCCCCTCCTTCTGCCCACGCTACTACTCTCTGAGGCCCTGCTAAGCACTTGTCTTCCCATCCTCACCCATATATTTCATAACAGATATGTGCCATCACCCACTCACTGATATAGCGTTTCCGGCTCATGGTGACCCTGGAAAGCAGGGTAGAACTGACCCTGTGGGTTTGTGAACTCTAAGTGCTTTCAGGAGTAGAAAGCCTATTCTTTCTCCCCAACAACCTGCTGGTGGTTTTGAACAGTTGACCTTGCTACCAGGGCACACAGGATGTGTGTCTCATGACTGGCAAAAGATTAGTACATTGTTCCCTAATGATTGGCCCCCACGTGTCTTCTTTATGAGTGTCTCAAGAGCTGGGGTGAAGTTTTATTCATTTCTGATTCCCACAATGCCCAGTTCAAAGAACTGCCCACTAAGACCTAGACAACAGATGGAGTTGAAGGAGGAAAGGCCCTTATCTCTGAAATGCCCAGCTGTTCAAATGTAACCCCTGTCCAGAATCACTGAGCAGTTTTGCATCGTCTCTTCGACCCTTTCCAAATCAGAGTCGACATCCCTGGGGGGATGGCTGGGAAGTGGGGTGTCTATAGGTGAGTATTTCAGAAAGTGTGTATGGAGCAGAGTGGAGGCACCTGCATATATCTTGAGTTCCTCTTAGACACTAACTGGATCCCTTATCTGTGCTTGGTCACGAAGAAATGCCCTCTGTCCAAGGAAGAATGGAAAGGCCAAATGAGTCAAGTCCACTTCAGATTGTCTTAAAGGCTGTACACTCTCTAGCTCCAGAAGGGGAAGGAGAGCCCTGGGATGTTCTTAGCCTGCTCTGTTTGCTCTGGAGTCTTGCTATTCAAAGGGTGATTCTCAGATCAGCAGTTATTAACCTTACCTACGAGCTGGTTACAAAGGCAGCATCTCAGGTCCCATCCCAGACCTCTTGAATCAGAATCTACATACTTCGTGTGAGAAGACCCATCTAGAGACATCTGAAGGGCACAGTATTATGCAGTAGGTCTGGTGTCTGTATAAACTGTGAGAATTTTTTTATCTCCAAACACCCGGTTTCCAGTGAGATTAGTCAAAATTCTACATGCTTTAGGTGGATTGTTGGGCACCTATCCTAGTTAAGATGGGGACATGGGCAGTTCTGATCCTTTAGGCATTAACCATTAAGCTCCAAATGAGAGGAAACTAGCTTCATGACCAAGGCCTCTGTCAGTCTGTCAGAAGATTCTTTGCTAGGTCATAAACACCTGATGTCACCTGTGGTAATGTATGGACAAGATAAAGACAACACAGAGTGTTTCAGTCCTGGGGCGGTTTTCTTAGGATCTGCTTCCACTGAGTCTGAGAATTGCAAGGCACTTGAAGTGGTAGTTGGGGAGTCATATGACACAGGGTAGGACCTTTTACTTCAATGATATTCATGAATTCTGAAGACTAAACCCTAACAATGGTAAGATCCAGAAATCCTCCACAAGGCAGTGGTTTCAGTTCAATATTGTTCTCATCCTTAACCACGTTAGCTTTTCCTAACAGAATCTGAAGGTCCTGGGCTGTCCTCAACCACCGTCTTCTGTCTGTAATTGTGTCACGACACTGTTCCCAGGCCTCACCTAAGAAGAGTGATTGGTCAGCATTGAGCATGTCCTCAGAGATGATAAGAATTGAGTCCATCTGGAAAAGGAGTCCACACTGTTCATGAAATCAGACAGAGTACCAGGGATTGGAAGTTTTCATGATCATTCAAAGGGGCAAGACAGTCCATGGGAACCTGGGGGTTAGGTCGACACAGATGTTTATAGAGAGCTGAGTGGAGGGATCACATGAGGGCCTAGCAGGACATTATATGTGGCTCTAGAACCACCTACCATCCAACCCCATTCCAGTTTTACAATAAAGCCAGAACTAGTGTCAGAGAATGAACTCTCCCCAAACAAAATGAATTAGCCCAGCAAGCAAAACAAAACCAAAAAACTATTAACAACTTCCATAAGCTTTACTAAAGATTCTAAGGAGAAAGGAAAGAAAAATTTCCAAGAGTCACTTCTGCATACTAAGAGCTATTGAATGCGTGTGAAAAGATACAAGAAGCCATAGACTGATGCCAACTCCCTGCAACTTGACCCTGACCTCTAGAGTTGGTGTGTTAGTCTGGGTAGACTAGAGACACTGGTATCATAAGTCTTTTTATGCCTTTTCAAAGGCATGCCACTGCTCCTGTGTATGCAGAAATTGGTTCTTCCTCCCCCTCCTCCGTATCCAGGGCCTAAAAACTCACTCCTGGTCTCCAACCACGTTCACTTTTCCTCACATAAGCTGAAGGGAGCGGACAGTCCCAGGGTGAAAGTCAACCTAAGAAGTAACCAGTCCAAAAATTTCCCTGGACCTATGTGAACAAGAGGTGGCTTTTACTACATAGATAAAAATAACTGCCTTTAAAAATAAAGTGTTTGTGGTAACAGTTTATAATATTCTATATTTATACTATTTGTTAATTTTGTGGTAAGAAATCTGTGTATATAAATTTACATATTTGTGTATTTATAGATAGAGATGTGTCATTGAACTGTTACCACAAAAGTCACTCATAACTTCTTTACCTAAATACAACCAGTTTCACCTATCTATCATTCCCCTGTGCCAAAAGCAACAAGCACATCTAAACATCACCCATCTTTTCCCAGGCTAGACCTTGTGTCCAAAAGACACAAGTCACAGTCACGGTCATATAGTGACAGTAACCCCTGAACCCTTCTAGTAAATGTACCACTAAATACATATTATTCTCCACAGTTTTAAGAGTTTTATTTGGATAGCAGAAAATAGGTAGGGTAAGACTGGGTCAGAAAATAGTGAGTGGAGGCACATTCTTTATTACTCAGCTAACCCTGCTTACAAGAAGTTTGGTGGTTTAAAACATCAGACTGCAGCTCATTTGTTATACCTGATGGGCAACTAGAACAAACAGCTTCTAATGACAAACTCATCAGAGCAACTGAAAGATGGCAGGAATTCTGAATCAGATGACTCATTAGATAGCCAGAAAATGGAAGATCAAAGTGTTTCAAATATGAAAGGTGCATAAATTCAGGTGTTAACTTCAGATGGATTATCTTTTTTCCTAGATATCCCTAGTCTGTGCATGTCTAAGTCTGCTTTTCTTCTTCTTCTTCTTCTTCTTCTTCTTCTTCTTCTTCTTCTTCTTCTTCTTCTTCTTCTTCTTCTTCTTCTTCTTCTTCTTAAGTAATGATCTTTCTTAAAGTACTGACTTTGATGTTAGACTTCTGGTTTGACTTTGTGTGAACTGGGTTAGAAAAACGTTTCCATTTTATTTTGGTTATCTAGCATTGTGGTTGCATTCTTTCACTAAACGTATTCAATCTGTATGCTGAACAAAGAAGGTGAGAAGCTACACTAGAGAAGAGCAGGGCATCCAGATTGGAGGGAGAAGCCTTAACAGCCTGTCATACACAGATGACAACATTGAAAGTAAAGAACACTGCCATGAGTTATATGTGAATTATATATCAATAAAACTTAAAATTGAAAAAAAAAGAAAATTGCCAATTAAAAAAAAAAGTAAGGAAAAAAAAAAGAACACTGCCAGTGAAGAGGCAAGCTTTCAATATAGATGGCAATTAATTGTAAAGAAAACCAAAATCTTAACTGAACCAAGAAGCAGCATCATGGTAAACAGAGAGACTATTGAAATTATCAAGGATTTCATTTCACTGGGGTACACAATCAATGGCCATGGAAGCAGGAGTCCAAATATTAAAAGATGTATCACGTTGGGAAAATCTGTGGCAGAAGACCTCCTAAGGAAGGGTCTGCGGGTCGGCCCCAATCCCAACTATGTGTGCAGCACTGAAGCTGCAGACCTTGATGTGTCTGATGAGAGCACACGGGAGCAGATGAAGGGGAAGGAAGAGAGAGAGGAGTGCATCCTGGACCACCAAGCCTGGAGGATGTTATTTTCACTCAGAGCGGTCAATGCAGAGTGGATCACATGGCCGACCCCACTGTGAGGCAGGATGTCCCTAACTGATCCATGGCTCTACAGGGGACAACACTGGAGGCATAGTGGTGGGATTGGCCCAGTCTGACCCCACCAAACTGAAGCAAAACACTAAGGGCCTGTGACAGAGGGAGTGTGGTTTGGGGGGTTGGGAGGGATGGGAGGAGCAGAGCAGTGTGGTCCTGAGGGAATACAAAGGATAGACTTTGGGGTCAGGGTGTGGCACCCCAGCAGACTTACTGGAAGACACTCCTAGAGGTCAACAAACAGGCCTTGAACTATTTACAGGTTTCTCTCTCTCTTTTTTCCATTCTTTTTCCTTCTTTATATATTTTTTGGTCATTGGTTTTTTTTTTATTGTTGTCCTTGTTTTGTTTTCTTTTGTCACTTCCTCTTGCTATGTCTTGTTTTGTGTGTGTGTGTGTGTGTGTGTGTGTGTGTGTATCATTATCTCTGCAGGTCTATCTAGATAAGATAGGCTGGTTGAACAGTCTAGGGGAGAAAATAATGGGACTGATGGTTCCAGGGAGACATGGGAGAAGGGGAGGAGGGAGAAGGGGGCTGGTATCGGCCAACCTAGGGACAAGGGAATAACAAGTGATCCAAAATCAGTGGTAGGAAGGATATGAAAGGCCTGGTAGGGACTAATCAAGGGCAATATAACCAAGAGGAATTGGTGAAACCCAAATGAAGGCTAAACATGGCAGTGGAGCAAGAAGAAAGTAAAAGGAAATAAAGGAAAGAGCAAGGGGACAACGAACATTTATAGAGGTCTAAATACAGACATGTACATATGTAAATATATTTATATATGATGAGGAGGAAATAGATCTAAGTAAATAGGTTTAGTATTAAGGCAGCAGATGGAGATTGGCCTCTATTCAAGTACTCCCTCAATGCAAGAACATTTTGTTCTATTAAATTGTCATTCCATGATACTCACCTTCCTGACATGATCACTGAAGACAAATACATAAGCAAAAGTGATGAAGAAACTTGATGATGCCTGGCTGTAGCATTGGGGATCTTAAAAGCTTAAAGGTAAACAAGTGGCCATCTAGCTGAGAAGTAACAAAGCCCACAAGGAAGAAGTAGACCAGCCAGTGTGACCACAAGGGGTCGAAGGAATCAGTTATCAGGCATCAAAGAACCAAAAACTGTATCATTGTAAATGGTGAACCAAAGCCCATCTGTAGGTAATTGGACATCCCATTCTAGAAGGGACACAGGGAGGAGATGAGCTAGTGAGAGTACAGTATAGAAATGATGAAAGATACAACTTTCCTCTAGTTCTTAAATGCTTCCTTCCCCCACTATCATGATCACAATTCTACAAATTTGGCTAGACCAGAGAATATACACTGGTACAGATAGGAACTGGAAACACAGGGGATCCAAAACAGATGATCCTTTCAAGACCAGTGGTGAGAGTGGTGATACTAGAAGGTGGAGGGAAGGTGGGATAGAAAGGGGGAACTGATTATAAGGATCTACATATAAACTCCTCCCTGGGGAACAGACAAAAGGGAAGTGGGTGACAGTGTAAGATATGACAAAATAATAATAATTTATAAATTGTCAAGGGTTCATGAGGGAAGAGGTAGCAGGGAAGGAGAAGGGAAATGAGGAGCTGATACCAAGGGCTTAAGCAGAGAGCAAATATTTTGAGAATGATGAAGGCAACAAAGGTACAAATGTGCTTAACATACCATGGATGGCTGTGATTGTGATAAGAGTTGTATGAGCTCCCAATGAAATGATTTTTTTTAAAAAAAGAATGAAGTCTTTAAAACCAAAAAAAAAAACAAAAAACTCCTAAGAGTATGAAAAGACAAAGATGCCACTTCTAGGACTAAGATGCCGTGCCCCTCCCATCACGATATTTTCAATTGTCTCATATGCATGTGAAAGTTGGACAAGAAATAAAGAAAGCCAGGGGGAAATTGATGTATTTGAAGTCTGATGTTGACCAAGATTACCAAAAGTACCCATGGACTGTCAGAAGAACAACCCAATCTCCCTGGGAAGACGTACAGCCAGGACGCGCCTTGAAAGCACAGAGATTGAAACTTCACCTCACATTCTTTGGCCAGGTCGTAAGGAGAGACCAGTCCCTGGGAAAGGGCCCCCATGCTAGGTAAAACAGAGGATCAGTGAAAAAGAGGAAGACTGACAAAGAGATGGATCGTCACAGGGGCTGCACCAGAGACCCAACCTAACCTGACAACAACAGTGACAATGGTGCAGAAGCAGGCAGGTGTTCATTCTGTTGCAGGTATGGTTGCTATCAGTTGGCACCTACCCTCTGACCCTTGACAACAGCAGCTCAGCTTCCTGTCTTTTTAGGACAGCACCCCATTTTATAAGTCTCCTTTAGAGCAGCAGATCTTGCCGCTACTATAGGAACTGACAAACCGATCTGTCTTGGAACAAGTCCCACCGGTGTTCCTTAGAGGCAAGGTGGGAAAGACTTCATCTCATGTACTTTGGACATATCAGGAGAGACCAGTGCCCAGAGAAGGGCATTATGCTGAGTAAAGTGGAGGAATAACGAAAAAGAAGAAGGTCCCTCAGCAAGATGGATGGACACTGTGTCGGCAACAATGGGCTGAAGCATAGGAAGAGTCGTGAAGATGTTTGCAGGACAGGGTAGTGCGTCAGGGCACGGAGAGTCAGCGCTCACCTGATGACCTGTAACAACACCAGCAACACAGACTGGCAAGTTTCAGATTCTCCCTCTCCCACCTCCCTTGTTCTTTCTCCGCTATGAGAAAGCAATGTTGACTCAAACGGATGCGAGCCCATTGGAATCAGAAACTCTTGGCACAAAAAGGCAAGTCCTCACTGTGGTAGCAAGTGGAGATAGAAGACGTAGCAAAATTGAATTTCCAGGTCAGCCGTGGTGGGACCCAGCATTTAAGGCTGTGACGGCAATGTGAACTGTGGCGACCAGGGATCAGGGGCTTCAACAAGCAGGTCTTCACCGGATTACTTGTAGGTATGGTTTGGGCGTTTCTCCTTTCCAAAAAGTGCCTGCAACAATGTCTCAAACACAGCCACACTGTGAGGGTGACCCAGAACTGAGCAACATTTCATGCTACTGTGCATTGGAGAGTAGAATTCTGCTCATCTTTGAACTAACACAGTGGCACCTAAAAACAATAACACTGGCCCCAAGTCATGATCCTTGGACCCTGAGCCCGCTTGGTGCCAAGAATGTAGCTGATGTGCTATGTCTCCATATACTAGTTGGGTGCCCTGTAATTCTGGCAAGCCTGGTAAAGGAAAGGAGCAGAGACATTCTCAAACTGTGTCAACAGGAGCAATTTGGAAAGGTTATCAGCACATTTTATTTTCCTTTTTGTAGTTTCCAATATTTCAAGTATACCCCATGGCTGAAGTAGAAAGATGTTTTGAAAATGATGATGGCAACATATGTACAAATGTGCTTGACGCAACTGTGGAACTGAAAAGCTGTAAGAGGCCCCAATAAAATGATTTATTTCTTAAAAATCTATGTTTTAAGCAGTGCTGTAACTATAACTGTTTGGGCCGGGGTTGAATGAGGCAGATCCCTGGATCAGGCAGCCCCTGGACCAGACAGCCCCAGGCACCCCTTTGCACTAGCCTCACAAGGAGGAGATGAACAGCCTGCTGAACTATGTAAACCCTGCCTCTGGCATCTCACAGAGCTTCTCTCCCCAAAGGGCACAGCCTCTTCACAGAGCTTATCTCTCAGGGCCGGGTCTGTACAGCCTCTTCCCTCAGTGTTCTAGAAATCAGGTCTGCGAAAGACAAAATATACTCACCAACCATTTCCTGACTCAGCCCCTGCAGCTGCACCGTCAGAAAGCCTCGTTCCCCCTATTGGTACATATGTCTGTAGCTCAAGCCCTATATATGTCCCATTGCCTCAATGTCAGGCACGACTTCCCTGGCCTAACACTCAGGCCTCAGGACCTCCCAGGAGGTCAAGATGCTTCTCTCTCTCTCTCTCTCTCTCTCTCTCTCTCTCTCTGCTGTCCCTTCTCTTCCCAAAAGAGAAGAATCACTACCTCCAATAAAGCCTATCCTCTTCATCCCTAGCTGAGCTCTGTCTCCTCTCTACAGCTCCGTTGAAATGTCAATAACCACAGTTGAAATGTCATTTATCCATATCCATCAGTCCATATTAAAATATGCAAGGGGCTTCAAAAAGTTTGCCGAGAAGTGTAATTAAGTAGCAATAGATTTTCCCATGAAGTGTTTGAAGCGCCCTCTTATGTTAAACCCAATTGACTCTTCCTTTTGGGGGGCCAACTTTAGGAGAAGAAGGTGGTAAGATATATTGACTCAATTGTATCATAAAAAGGAGCGGTTAAGAAATCTAAAGTGTCTCCAGTTATTGGGTGCTCCTAATTTCAGAGACCCAGACGTGAAGAGCCATTGATTTAGGAGAGCTTCAGTTAGTCTAAATCAGGCATCCTGAAACTATGGCCCGAGGGCCACATGTGGCCCACCAAGGACATTTATCTGGCCCGCCAAGTGTTTTTACTGCTGCTGCTGCTGCTGCTGCTGCTGTTTTGTTTAGCAGCTGACTCATCCTGGGCCCGCAGTGAGTTTGTTCATAGTTATTTGGGGTTTTTTTTTAAACTATAGTCCAGCCCTCCAATGGTCTGGGGAACAGTGAACTGACCCCTGTTTAAAAAGTTTGAGGACCCCTGGTCTAAATACATCAAGATGAGCACCAACAGCCCACTACTCCCAGGCTGAGGGCCTTGGGGTCGAGTTGGGGAGCTTAAGGGAGCAGAATAGGGGTACAGGATAATCAGTCCAAATGACTTCTGCGGGAGATTCAGGGTTGCATCCCTGGTTACACATTTGACTAGTAACCAAAGGGTTGGCAGTTCATATTCAGCCAGAAGTGCCTTGGAAATAAGGCCTGGTGATCTGTTTCTGACAGATCCCAGTCCTGAAGTGCACCCTACTCTGAAACACACGAGGCCATCATGAGGAGGAGCTGATGGCAACTTTTGCGCCCACACCCCGGGTCTACTGTGTCTATGTTAGCTTCCAGTTCCTCCATGAGAGTCCCATGGCTGAGTGTGTAAGTGTTTCATGTTTACATACGACAAAAGGGCTGTGCTTCATTTTGGGTGGAGGCAAGGGGTTCTGATGGGACAGTGGGATAAGCATCAGCTGCTAACCACAAAGTCTGCAATTCACACCCTTCAGCAGCTCCATCAAAGAAAAATGAGACCCCGTGCTCCTATAAAGATTCAGTCTCAGAAACCCTGGGGAGCAGTTCCTCCCTGACCTGTAGGGTGGCCACGAGTCAGAATCCACTCGATGGTGGTGGGTTTGGAGTTCCAGCTTTGAGTATAGGAAGGAATACCCGCCAAAGAGAAAGTGCAAATATGACCCCAGACTCAGGAGGCCAGAGTGATGACAACAGTAACTGGCTACCCCTCTCCTCCAGGATGGCAGTGTCCAGTCTTATCTTCTCCATGCAAAGAAGTGAAGGGGGTTGGGTGGTATGTGTGTCGCTGAGGGACCATATTCTTCTTAATCTTTGAAAAACAGAGTTATCTCTGCTGAATCTGGATGTAGGCATTGCATATTTTCACCACCTGCAAGTTACTTTACTTTTTCAGGAGCCTGTCATCATCTCTGACTGAATTTCCCTGCAGCAGAGGGAATCGGCTCTCCAACAGAGAGAAACACAATTAAGGAACGAATTTATCCTGTAGAACTGACCTCTTGGACACCATTCCTTGGTCATCAGGGGCTTACTGACTCAAAGAAGGATATCAGGCCAAATGACACGGCCTTAAAAGCCTACATACTTAAGTTGTACCAGTATTTTAAACATGCCTGCCTATGACACAGGAAGACACAGAGGGAATAATAATTTGTGCACATGTGGCAGTGCAGATTGAATGAAAGCAAACGTTCACTACTTGATGTGTCACACACAATAACTGAATGTAGGAGGGAGTGAATAAGGACCCCACCCTTCAGAAATTTCTTTCCAAGAATAGAACATGTTTCTTTTTTTGAAAGTGCTTCCTTCCTCTACTAACTAAGGAAAATCTGTTTGTCACCACTAATCTGCTCTTCAAGTCCTGGCTATATTTATTTGCATTTAAATTGTGTACCTCATTTGGTCTCCTCATCAGTCCTGAGCCAAATGCCAAGGAGAGGAGTTATGCGTTCAGCTGAGTTTAGTGGTAGAACCAAGAAATTCTTCTAGAGTGTTTTCCTCTGTGACCCTGCAGGCTTTGGGACTCTCAACTCTCGGCATGGGTGCCCTAACCTACGTGCTTAGGGTGACCTTGTTCCTGAGCTCATTGTGAGGAAGACAGGCCATCTAGACCCACCAACTAATGTGACCTAGCAGCAGTTTCACCATTTGTTGTGGGTCCTGGGTGAGCCTTCGCAACCCAGTGTCTGCTGTGCTACGGCTATCCCAACCCACCATGTTTCTCTGTCTGTACTTGACCTTCTCCTGCTTATCCAGAATTCTTCCTGAAATTCTGATCCTTTGGGCCAAAATCCTGGGTCAAACCAACCTTCCCCATTTTCCCCCTGTACCTCCAAACTCAAATGGTTTGGGGAACTAAATGAACTGACCCTCTTGACCCGAAGTGCTCGCATTGTCAGAAATAGCCTCATGACAACATGATCACCCGAAAGCATCAACATGGAAGTAAATCAATAAGTCTTAAAAATGATCTTGCTAGTTCTTGAAGCAGATGGGATATGTACAGCTAATATCTTTCTGTGGGAAGGGCAGGGGAGCAGACAGTGACACCCAAAGTCGGGTGGTTGCCATCTGTGACCGTATTCTAATTTGAAGCCACCTGTTCATTCTTGGCAGGTATGGTGACTGGTTTTCTACTCTTGTGAAAAGATGGGTAAGAGCTAGACCTTACTTAATTTGGCTGGCATTCAAGGAAAGCTCTCCAGTTCAAATAGGCTGCCAGCTTGCCATCAGGGAAACACAAGTAGACACTTGCTTATATAGCCTGGTACAACAAAGGGTTAGGAAGCAAGACATAGTGGTTTTTAAACTGTGCGTCTCAATGAGCTCATGATATTGAAGTTAATATAGAGGGTCTCTACAAGAATTTTTAAATAAATAGATCAATGGGACATATTTAGGCAGTTGGGATTTGTGTGGCTAGATACATTGTAATAGGAAATATCATCTCAGTGCCCAACTATCAGAAAGAATAACATCTGATGTCTTAAAGGTTCCTCTTAAAACAAGCAGCCATCTAAGTGAGGAGTTAAGCTAAGTCCCCATGGAAGGAGCACACCAGTCCATGTGGGCCAAGAATGATAAATAATAAAACCCAAGATCACAGGAGAGAATTGGAGTGGAGCTTAAATTCAGAACACCCATTTTTCAGAAGGTTATATACGGCAGCAAAAGCTCAGAATCCATTTGTAGAATTTCGCACTTAGATTAAACTTCATTGAATGCCTGTGGACCAACGGCAGGAGGTATGAGTAGTCTTTCCGCAGACAGAATGCATTGACAAATGAGGTTTTGTGGTTACATTAGGTTAAATTTTTCACATATTAGCTCATTTGTTTTCCTTTTTGATTCATTTTAATTTTGTCCCAGTTTCTATTACCTTCTGCTTTCTCTCTCTCTCTCTCTTTTTTTGTTTTGTTTTGTTTTTGGGCATCCCTGCTCTCTGGTGGTGGGAGTAGGAGCCCCAGCCCCACTGCTGGCATTGAACCTCCGTCCCAGTGGGCCGCAGTCCCGCGCACAACCACTACGCCCCCGGGGCTCAGCCCCCTTCTGCTTTCTCTTTAGGGGAAAAAATGTATCTCATGAAACTTAACTTACTTCAGTTACGTCTGCTTTTAAAGGCACTATCTCTGAAGTGGTAAGTGAGTGATAGAGAACTGAAGATGGAGAAAGAGAGATTTACTTACACTGTCCAGTTTGAAGTTACCACATGCAGAAAAGGATGCCATAAGCAATAATAGGGAACATTAGAAATAAAGCCCACAAGAAAACAACGTTTGCACACATGGCTATGCAGCTGATCACAGCACTGTTTGTGATAGCAACAAGCTAGAAATGATCCAGATATCTACTAATGAAATGAACTTTGGTCCATCCCTCGTTTAAGCAAGTACACAGTTGTCTTAAAAACCAAGGAAGATCTCATTGTACCAACTAGAAAAGATATCTAAGATGAATCATTCAATCTAAAACCAATTCTTCCTATACATATGTTTTAATGCCTATATTTTCAACTAATATTTGCTGAACACCCACTTAGTGCCAGACGTTTTTTAGTGTTGGGGATCCAGCAAATAATAAAAGAAAAAACTCCTGTCTTTGTGGAGATATTAGTCTATTAGCCATGGCCGGTTAATAAATAAATAGGTTTGATTGTAAAGGGGTAAAATGTACAATGGAGATAAATGAATCCAGGAAGGATGAAGAGAGTCCTTGGAGATGAAGTTTGCCATTTTAAATAAGGTGATAGGAAGACTTTTATCAGAAAATGACATCTGTGCAAACACTTGGAAAAAGTCAGGAGCAAGTCACGTGCATACTGTGGAAGAGGCCTTCCCAAGCAGAGAGAACAGCGCACTGGGTGAGTCAAAGAGGAGAGTCCAGTGTGGCTGGAAAAGAATGAGAATGGAAGGATACGAGGATCATTTTTATAAACTGAAAGACTCCATAGGCAAGTGAAAATGGCTCTGGCTGAATAGTTCACTATGTTAGGCCAGGTTGTCTAGAGAATCAAACCCATGATACTCATCTACGTATAAGAAAGAACTTTAGGTCAAGAAGTCCAGGTACTAGCTAAAATACCATCTGGGGTCTTAAAGTTTTGTCTGCAAACAAGCAGCCCTCTAAGCAAGATGTCAAGGAAGTCCATTTGAAAGTAGCGCACCATCAGGTGCCAAAGGACTGGAATCCATATAAATCAAAATTTAAGGAGGGATTGACATCGCAGTCTGAATGGTGAGACTGGTGTGCAGAAGGTGATGGATGGCAGTGGGAGGCCCAAGAGTCATTTGTGGAACTCCATAGGAAATAAACCTCTGGAGAAATCCCCTGGTCTACAATGGAGGGATTGGAGAAAAGTGGTCACTAAACAGAGTGCTTGGGAGTGAGGAGTATGGAAGATCAAAGGCATAAATCTGACCTGAAGAGTTTAAACTTTGTCAGTAGATCCCCCATTTGATGCAGGCTAGATCTGACCCGATTTCCAATTTTTTTTCTGCTTTTTTTGGTTTGTATTGTTTGTTTTTTGTTTGTTCAATTAAGGTGTATCTCAAAGGTGTTATAATATTGAAGGTCACCCTCTTGAGTTGTGCTACACGTTTTTTTCTGTTTTTTGGTTTATGAAACTCAGGATTGATGAATCTAAAGAGACAGCAAGTAGAATAATGGTTTGGGGAGGAGGGGTAGAGTGGTCATGGTAGTGGTGGAGTAAAAGGGAAACAATGTCATATAGTCCATGAGAAAAAGAATGTCTGGAAACCATGGTAGCAATTCTATAATTCTACTCGATGTGATAGCTATGATAGATAGATATGATACAAATCCCAAGTAATATTTTTTTTTTTAAAAAAGAGCAATATATAGAACTGAGAAAAGAGAGTAAAACCATGGGGGCTGGGGGAAAGCAACTTTGCATCAAGAAGGTGTCTCATTCCAGTTCAACTCAACTTGCTGGCCTGATGCTCGGCAGGGCCCTCTGCGGGCTCACACAATTGCAGGCCTCTGGCTTTAAAATTTGAAGTCAGAAGCAGGGAGCTCATAGGCTCATGGGTGCGGGGGCACATGGATCCAATATTGATGAAAAATATGAGAGGGGCCAGCAGCTCTGAGGGTCAGTGGCCCTCTGGAGGCACACACCAAGTTCCAGCAAGGATGAAGGGAAAGGGAGAAAGGGGGAATGTATCCTGTTTCTCTCTTCCAATGAGACCATGGCCCCAAGAAGCCATCATCAGGTTCTGACATAATTGACATGTTGGATTCCACTCCCACACTTCCACACAAACTTCAGTTGACATAGGCATTCCTACCACATTCACAGAAGAAGAAATAAAGACCATCCACCAACTCTTAGAACATTTATGTCATTTATAGAATGTGTGCATGTGCATGTGTGTGTGTATGCATGCATGTGTGTGAAGCCAGGCAGCATGTGTGTGAAGCCAGGCATTCTTCCATCAGCCTCCCTTTTCCTCCACTTACCACAGAGTTCCAGGGTAAAGTGTTGCTACCAGAGTCACACTTCATACATGCACTGCTTTCTTCCAAATCAAACATGTTTAAACATGTCTCTGTCATCGGTGGGTGGCCACAGAAAGTTTTCTTAGTACTATAGTTGCCTTGTCTCATTAGCTTGCCTCCAAAAAAAAAAAAGATCTAATCAAAGCACCAGCTATGAGGGCATCAGCTAGGCCAGGGGTTGGCAAACATTTGAGACAGAAGGACCAATCCCGCCCCTCACAATCATTTCTAAATTATGTGAGAATCATAATATAATTTTAACAAATAAATGGGGCTGAGCCCTGGTTGCCTAGTGGTTGTGTGTGAGACTGCAGCCCACAGGGTTGACAGTTCAAATCCAGCAGCGGCTCTCTGGGAGCAAGGCTGGGCTTCCTACTACCACCAGGGCAGTAATGCCACAAAAAAAAAAACAACAAAAAAACTCAGATATTATTCATTATCTGAATAATATCCTTTAAATTTTTTCAGTTTTATTTCAGAGCCACCTGTAGAAACCAAAATACCCACTGAAAGCTCCTGGGCTTCCATTTGCTGACTCGTGTGCTGGCTGCCTACATTCAGGACAGAGAGGGCAGCTCATAAGGGTATGGTGACAGGTTTGGGGGATTCCAAAGGTGCAATCTTTCTAGAATTTCTCAAAGAATAGAGAGAACTATAGGTTCTTTTTTTATAATCATTTTATCGGGAGCTGGTACAGTTCTTCTCAGAATCCATCCATCCATCCATTGGGTTGAGCATCTTTGTACCTATGTTGCCATCATCATTTTCAAAATAGTTTCTTTCTACTTGAGCCCTTGGTATCAGTTCATTTGCACCCTTCCCCATCCTAGGGAATCTGAAAAATATTGAAAACTATGGTAGTCAAGAAAAAGACATTTTAAGCCATTAAGCCATAAGTCGTTTCATTAAAACAACATGAAAGAATCTTCCCTGCCTCCAACACAGCAATGTCCTTGTTCAGTCTTCAGAGACTGTCCTATGAGAATTTCATTGGGCAAGTTTATTCATCTATCAACCAACCCTGACTTTTCCCCTTCTCCAAATTCAGAGAACATTTGAAAGGAAGGTGATTGAAGCCCCTTGAGGATGTCAAAGCTGAGGTTTTGGCTTGCTAACCATCAATGGCAAGAGCACAGAATTCCCTGGGGACAGATGAGAGAGATGGAATCAGAAATGTGTAGACCTAGACAGAAGGTATATCAAGAAACAATAGCTCCACATTTTTATATTTTCACCTAAAAACTGTTTCTATGAATTTATACCAATGCTGTATTAGAATTGCCTGTATCCGGGACTAGAATGTGACATTTGCAACATAGAAACGTTTTCTGTGTCTGTTGCTTGTACAGCTTTATCTCTGGAGACTAGCACTTGACACTCTACTTCCTGACATGCATGAGCTTGCAGTGATGGCCTGCAGTTATACACTCATGGAGCCTTGGTGGCCCCTAATATACATGCTCTGAGTTCATAACAAGTTCCAGAAGCAATTCTCAACACTTCATTCACTTAATCTTCCCAGCATGCCATTGAGGTAGGGATCCTTACTGTTTTCATTTTAAATATAAGACATTGATGTATAAAGAAAGTAACTTATCACAATCCATGTGCCAGAGTAAGGATTCAAACTTGGTGCTAGATTCTAGCAGCTACAACCTTTGAATTAAACCATAATCATGATTTTTAGTAAAATTCATTCACTAAATTAGTCATCTATGAGATAAAATGATATTAGATTAAAATAAGAGAATTGAAACCACTTGTTGGAGAAGCTCTTGGGAAAAAAGCACACCTACCTTTCCTCAGAGGACAGTTACTGAGTGAACCAAGTCAGTAGATTCACTATGAGCTCTAGTCATGCAGTGGCTAAACACTTGAATGCCAGCAGAGAGGTTAATGAGCTACTTTGTGGGAGAAAAATGTGATCTACTTTCATAAAGACATAAAGACTCCAGCCTTGGAGATCCCATGGGGCAGATACACTCTGCCCCTTCCCTCCCCCTGGGTTACTGGGAGTTGGAATTGACTGAACAGCAATGATGTATATAATCATCTATACAGATACATCTGTATAGATGCCTATTTATTACCAAGGCTCCAACAATGGGCTCGAACAAGTGAGGATGGCATTGGCCTGGGAGGTGTTTCATGCTGCTGTCCATAGGGTGTCTATGAGTTGGAACTGACTTAATGTTTATAAAAGGGAGCTATTGTGAATTGGTGGAGAGTTTACAGATCACGTAATGATTTTTGCAATCAAGCTCTTATCATATCTCCCAATGGCTTGGACTTTTTCCCTCATTCCACCCCCATCCCAACTCCCTCTTTGGGGACTTTATCATCTCCTTTACCCAAGTTAACACATTCTAACAGTTTTATTTTCCTATTCCCTACTACTCTTCTTTCCCTTCTTCCCCTCCTGCCCCTGATAATCATCAGTCTGTTTCTTTGTGTACAACGCATTTTTTTAATTTTTTATAACAGTGTTCTCATATAGTAGTTTTTCTGTTGTGATTGACTAATTTCCTCCAGAATAATGTCTTCCCATTGTCCATGTCATAAGGGGTTTCATAGGTTCATCATTCTTTGATATTGCATAGCATACTATTGAGTATCTTTGTGCGTATAAAAGTATATTTTTCCACTTATGGGCATTTAGATTGTATTCATTTATTTGACTCATAGCGACTCTGTAGGATGAAGTAGAACTGTCCTGTGGGGTTCTGAGACTAGTTCTTCATGAGTGTAAGAAGTCTTATTTGACTCCTAAGGAGCATCTACTAGTTTTGAACTATTAACCTTGTGGTTGCTATTGAATCAGAATTGACTTAATGGCAGGGAGGGGCGCTTTGTTTTTCACCATTGTATGTGAGTGTGTGTGATTGTGATTAGTCCTGCAATGAACATGGCTATGGATATATCTGTTCATGCCATGCTCCATATGTACCAAGAAGGATTTCTGGGTCATATGGTATTTGTATTCCCAATGATGTGAGGAAATGCCATACCACTTTCCATTGTTTAACGATCTTGTAGTCTTACCAGCAGTGTAAGAGGGTCCTTATTTCTTCTAACCCTCTCCAATACTTGTTGTTTCCTGCTTTATTTAACTTGTTATCAATACTAGAATGAGATGGTGTCTCGTCCTTGTTTCAATTTTCATCTTACATATGGTAAGCATATTTTTCTTGTTGGAGTTTCCTAAAGATTTTAGAGATTAGTCCCTTGTCCAATACGTCATAGGCAAAATTTTTTCCCCGTCTATGAATTTTTTTTACCCTTTTGGTGAAGCCTTTGAATACAGATAAATGTCTTATTTTTAGGAGGTCCCAGTCATCTATTTTGTCCTTTGTTGTATGTGTTGTTGTTGTTGTTATGTTTGGTAGTGGTGTTTATTCCACTCAGGGCCTCTAAATGTGTCCCCATTTTTATATTGATCATCTTTATAGTTTTAGGGCTTATACTGAGTTCTTTAATCCATTTGTTGGTTATTTGTATATAAGGCATGAGGTATGGATCCTATTTCATAATTTTGCAAGTGGAAATCCAATTTTGACAGCAGTAATTGCTTAAGAAACTACCTTTTCCCTCTTTCATGTGTTTTGGCCCCTTGTCAACAATGTTGTCTGTACATGGATGGGTTTATTTTAAGATTCTCTATTCTACTTCATTAGTCTATGTATTTCTTATTATACCAGTAACAAACTATTGATTTGAATAGCTATATAGTATAGGTTGGGTAGTAAGAGGATATCTGATTTGGTCTTTTTCTTTAATAGTATTTTGTTTATTCTGGATCTCTTTCTTTTTCATATAAAGTTTATTAGATTTTCCATATCTTTAGCAAAATAATGCTGGGAACTGGATGGGAATTGCATTATCTTTAAAGAAGATAAAGGAACCATAGTGATGCTGTTGGCTAAACATGGGACTGCTAACCATATGATCAGAGGTTCAAACCTCCCAGTTGCTGCATGGGAGAAAGATGAAGCTGTGTGTGTGTGTGTGTGTGTGTGTGTGTGTGTGTGTGTATTCCAAGGGTATAATTATATCCTTAGAAATCCTACATAGGATAGGTATGAGTCAGAATCATCTTGATACCGTGGATTTTCTTTGAGATTAGGTTTGAAGTATGATTGACATTTTCACAATGCTTTCACAACATTCCTATCCATGAACATGATATAGTCTTCCATTTGTTTAGGCCTCTTTTGGTTTCTTCTAATAGTGTTTTGTAGGGCATTTTAGTATAAGTCTTTTGTTTCGCTGGTTAGATTTCGTCCTTTGCTTTTCATATTTTGGGTGTTTATCATTAATGGTATGATTTTCTTGATATCCTTTCAGAGTTCTCATTGTTAGTACACAGGAATCTGACTGATTTTTGTATGTTGAACTTATGTGTATACTCTGCCACATCCCTAATTTATCAGTTAATTCCAATAATTATCTTGTAGACTGGGGTTTTCCATGTAGAGATTCACATGTGCAAATAGAGTTTTACTTTTTTTATTTTTATTTTTTGCCAATCTTGATATCTTTTATTTTTTGTTATTTCTGTCTAATGTGGAGAATTTCAGTATAATGTTGAATAATACTTTTGCACTAGATTTTTTTGTTGTTGGAGGTTTTTTAATGGCTTGATCAATTTCGTCGCTTATTATGGACCTGCTCAGGTTTTCATGTCAGTCTGTGTTAACTTATGGAGGTAGTGTGTTTCTAGACATTTGCTCATTTCTTTCACATTTTCAAGCTTGCTGAGATTCAGACCTTCATCTGCCTTCCACTCGCAGCCATGGAGTCTATTCTGATTAATAGCAACCCGATAGGTCCTATTCTCATTTGAGATTTTGTGAAATTTTCATTTGAAAATTTCTATACAAATCGTCCACTGACATGACTTACATATTTTATGACCTGACATTACTCCCTTTCGTTGTATTCTAGTTGTCCTGTTTCCAGTATTATCATTTCCTTTCCATCTTTTCATGTGGGTTTTAGAAGTAATTGTTGACCTTTGAGTTTCATACAGATGCTATTTTAATGGAACACTATACTAATGGGCAATATCTTTTATATTTGGTGATAGTCTTTTATTTTGCTAAACTGTGACCGTGAGTTAGTTTCAGTTGAAGAGTATATCAGGAAATCCTGTGTTCTCAATTGATCTAGTAAGAATGGACTTTTTAAGGATTTTTTTTGTTGCTTGTATTTTTCTTCCATTCTTTCTGAGTCGACTTCTTATAGTCCTTGGCAGAACAGTAATGGTAGCTGGGAACTATCTAGTTCCTATGGTCTCAGGACAGATGAAGCTGAGCCTTGGGTAGGCTACTTACCATACAGACTGATTTCTTCTCTAGGTGTTTGATTTCCTCCTTTCCCTTTCGTTCCCAATGAGTAAAGACCAATAGAGGTATTATAGATGATTGTCTGCAAGCTTATGAAGGTACCAGGTGCTAATTACAGGTGCCGGTACACAAAACATGAACTTCGTGCATCATATTATACCAATTTACTGAGTTGTCCCATGAGACTAGACCTTAACCTAAATCTCAGCTAGGTGAGCCCTTTGGTGATCCCTTTGGGGGTCAACTCACCCTTTCACGGGGGTCACCAGATTCATAACAGTAGCAAATTTACAGTTATGGAGTCCAAAAATAATGTTTTGGTTTGGGGGGGGGGCGTCACCACAACATGAGGAACTGTATTAAAGGGTCACAGCATTAGCCAGGTTGAGAACCACTGCCACAGGACAAGATAAAAACTGCTCTTGTGTGCTTCCAAGATGGTAACTCTTGAAAGAGTTGGATTGGCTGGTGATCTTGAACTGCTGGCCTTGTAGTTAGTAGTTTAAGGCATAACCACTATGCCAACAGGGCTCTTATACAGACCTCCACAGCGTTGTGCTATCCTTTCTATTCCAGTTGGTTCTGTTGAAAGGCCACACATTTCATTTTTTAGCTTAGGATCTTATTCTCTTCCTTTGTTGTTATTATTCGGTGCTGGTGAGCTGGTTCTGACTCATAGCGACCACATGGACAACAGAATGAAACACCACCTGACCCTGTGCCATTCTCACAGCTGTTTGTTTAGCTCATTGTTGCAGACCTTGCATCGGTACTTGTGTTCGTCTGGGTAGATTAGAGAACCAAATTCATAGAAACTCATATGTCTATAAGATAGAGTCTTATATAAAGGGTAATTGTACATTCGGGAAGCATCTCAACTCAGTCCACTCCAAGCCCATATGTCCCATATTAGCCCATACCAATCTATAAACTCCTCTTCAGACTCACGAGGCACCTGCAATGATGACAAATGCACGAACGCCTTTGGTTACAGTGACATTGTGAGCAGTTCAGCACTGGCAGGGGTCTCTACGTGTCTTCTTCAGTTTCAAAGGCCTGGTTGCATGTGGCTTCTCCATCTCAGGGCAATAGCATAGTTCCATATGTCTTGTCAGCTGCAATGTCTCCCAGGGAGGGAGCAAGGAAGGGAGAGCTGTCTTCCACCTCCAAGAAGGAAAACACTGGATTTCCCCGAATTCTCAGGAGAAAGCCATGCTCACACAGAGGCTTCATTGGCTATGACCTGGTTGGCAGACTAGACTCCACCTCTTCACCGTCAACCATCAAATTGACACCAGATTATGTAACTACCACAAGTTCACCTTGTCTTTCCTCTTTTTCAATGCCTCTCGACTTTCCCAGGCATGATGTTCTTCTGCCTGAGGTCTCCTGATAGCATGTTTAAAGTATAGGAAACAAAAGTCTCACCATCCTTGCCTCTATGGAGCATTCTTGCTGTCCTTAATCCAAGACAGATCTGCTTGTTCCTTTGGCAGTCCATGCTACTTTAAATATTCTTCTCCAGCACCATAATTTAAGATTCATATGATTCACATCCATATGAGGTGATAGAAAATATCATAACATGGGTCAGGGACACCGTAGTCCTCAAAGTAACATCCTTGCTTTTCAAACTTTTGCTTTCCAAAAGAGGTCTTGTGTAGCAGATTTACCCAATGTAATTTCATTTTTTTGGTCTTTTGACTATTGCTTCCATGAGCCTTGATTGTGGAAGCAAGCAAGATGAAATATTTCACAACTCCAACCTGTTGTTTGAAGTTTATCTGTTTTTCTAGTTGTGGAGATTTGGGTTTTCTGTACATTGAATTGTAATCCATAGTGAAAGATGGAATCCTTAATCTTCACCAGCAAATATTAAATCTTCTTCACTTTCAGCAAACAAGGTTGTTATCTGCATATCACGTGTTATTTATAAGCCTTCTTCCAATCCTGATGCCACTTTCTTCTTCATATAATCCAGTTTCCTTGATGATGCAACATATAGATTGAATAAGTATAATGACAGGAGACAGCCCTGATGCACACCTTTCCTGATTTTAAACCCTGCAGTATTATTTTGTCCTATTCAGACAACTGCCTCTGTTCCATATTCAGGTTTTGCATGAGCACAATGAACTGTTCTGGAATTCCCATTCTTCACACAGCATTATCATAGTTCGTTAGGATTCACGGTCAAATGTCTTGGCATTGTCAATAAAATATAGGTATGCCCTTTTTGATATTCTCTGCTTTCAGTCTTCATCCACCTGGCCTCAGTAATGTGATACCCCTTGTTCCATATCTTCTTCTGAATCCAGCTTGAACCTTTGGAAGTTCCCTGTCAATGTACTACTACATTGTTGTACTACTACATGTGTTGTTGTATGATCTTCAACAAAATTTTACCTGTTCTATAATGTGCACATTCTATTCATTCAAGTAGTTTTCTTTCAAACTTCTTGCATAGATGAGTGCTTGCAGTGTTTCGTCAGTTGTATGACATTATATTTTAAAAATATGCAGATCATATGATTATCATCAGAATTAATTTCTTTTACCTTCCATGTATTTCATGACTTCTTATTTGCTGCTTTGAATTCACTGCTGTAATTTACTACCTATTGCTTAACTATTTACAACATGATTCTAAATTTCACTGGAATTATTTTCTCAAAGGTGAAAACATTACTTCCACATGGATCAACTCAGTAGTAGCTTCAGAATTTTCATGTAAATCATTCTACTGTGCTGGATGTGGCTAACTGAGCCTCCTACAGTAATCTTTAGCTTATTCTGACCCAACAGCAAACTCAACATACCTTTTAAGCACTCACTTCTCTCCTTCATGGAGAATTCTTCTTTCAAATACCTGTGGCCATTGTTCAAGAGGTTTTTTGTTTTAGTTCTGTCTTCTTTTACATTCTAGGCAATTTTCCACATTCCCGTTCTATAAGGAACATCTCAAATATCACTGTTTATAGCTCCTAAATCTGTATTTCAGCCTCATGCTCCAAAGCCAACATATTTTGAATTTCTGCTTTCTAAATCTCTCAGGGGCTTCAAATTCATGGTACCTCAAACCAAATCATCATTATTATCTCTAAGTCTATTCTCCTCCCAAATTCCCAACCTTAATTCTTTTTCTCAGGACGGTCCTGTAGTGCAATGGTTATGTTGTGCTGCTAACAGTAAGGTTTGCAATTCGAAACCGCTGGCTCCTTCGCAGAAGAAAAATGAGGCTTTCTACTCCCCTCAAGGTTGATAGAACTCACGAAGTTGCACCCTGCCCTGTAGGGTTGCCATCTGTCAGAACTGATTCCATGGCAGTGAGTTTGGTTTGGTTGGAGCAGACGCCATAAAAACGGCTGCCTTCATGTTGCTTCTAACATGTAAAGACTCGACAGGAAAGAGTAGGATTTCCCCACAGGGTTTGCAAGACTGGTATCCAAATGAAACAAATTGCCACCGTGGATTCAAGCTGTCACCATTTTCATTAGCAGTTGGGCACTTAGCCAGTGCACCAGCCAGTCACTGAACCAGTGGGTTGAAAGTCCTGTCCAGTATAAACCTCAAGCATGAGTGTTTGCTTTGTTTCCTCTTCCCTTCTGACCATACTGCACAGGTTCAATCTTTTGACCTAAATGATTGTAATGCGCTCCTAAAGGTAAAGCCTTGGCCTGGGTTTTCAAAATCTACTTGTACAAGTCAGGACGCAGGTGATGTAAGCAAGCAGTGAAACCTGGGGGTGGAGGTGGGAGCAAGGGAGGTTAGCTGATCATTACAGAAACACAGGCAACAGTGTGAAGTGGATCTTTAAAAACTAAGGGTCATTTGGGGTCACCCTACATGAGACATGATGGGTCGTCTCTACTTTGAGAAGGTAGTAAGGTTAGCAAGCTATATTTTGGTCTTGTGATGACAGCACATTAAAAGAAGTCGCGGGCTGAGCCCCGGTGGCGTAGTGGTTGTGCACGGGACTGCAGCCCACTGGGTTGGAGGTTCAAATCCAGCAGCAAGGCTGGGCCTCCTACTCCCACCACCAGAGGGCAGTGAGGCCCCCCCCCCAAAAAAAAAAAAGATGTCAAGACGAGCTGGGTTAAGTGAAAGAGTACTCAGGATAACGAGGGACCCAAAGCATGTCTTGTGAGGAATCGCTATCCAACAGAAGATATTTTTGTTTGGATAAGCTACGAGGGGGCTTAGAAAATCTGGTGGAACATGGAATGAAAAGATCACGTGATACTTCTACGAAAGTTTTGAAGCCCTCTCTTGCATTTGGAACAAGAAATTAAAAACTGGGAAAGAATAGCCTTTCATCACCCTGCTGTTAGAGACATAGTGCAATGGGCACCAAGAACCGAAAGGAAAAGGAGGTCTCTGATCTCAATAACAGTGTTTAACTAGACGGGAGAGAATACATTTTTTAAATGAATAAAATTAAAAGAATGAATCGCAGCCCACTTGAGAAGTTAAAACTAATTACATTCACTGCTTTTTTGTCAATCCCCACTCATAGCAAGGCTGTCGGGCAGAAGACAACTGTTCCACAGGGTTTCTGAGGCGCCAAACCTTTATGGAAGCGTCATATGGTTCTCCCGCCAAGCAGCTGAAGGGATCCAACTACCAACCTTTAGGTTGGCAGCCCAGTACCTAACCCGTCAGGCCACCAGGGCTCCTTTCAAAGGGTGGTAAAAGTATATCATACTGTTTTCATTGATTCGTGGCTCATAAGAATGATATATCCAGGGACTACCTGATATTGGTCATTATATGACTAAGGCATCACCTCTGTAAGTCTTTTATTTAGGGTGTTATAGCTATCTTACTACATATAAAAGACTATATTTTGACAGTCACCTAAGAGCTTTATAAAGGCCGGAACTGTGTTGAGATAAGCTGCATTAATTTTGACAAATATTTATAGAATACCTCTTCTGTCCACGGCACTGACAATACAAGATGAGCAAGATACCCATGAGAGACTTGCATTCTAGCCCAAGAGGCAATCAGTAGACAAGAAAGCAAATAAGCAATATAATTTCAGAACGTTATGAAATCAGTGGCTTCAGGCCATAATAACTTATCTGTTGCATGGAGTATTGGAACCTAGCTTTGATGAGCCTTGCCTGGAACGTCTTTTCTGCTCTGCCTTTGAAAATGCTACTTGTCTACCAAGTCTCTACCCAGTGATGCATTTTTTCATCAAGCCTCCTGTAGACTAGTGAAGTATACTCTTCCTCCCTTTGGACTCAGTCTGCATGTAACTTCTAAAGCAATTACAGCACTTGCTGCATTTTACTTATTTTGAAGTTTGTGATCTCTCAGTCTGCTTTCCCTCTAGTTTCTGATTTTCTTGAAAGCAGTGTCCATGTCTTTTCTTTTTCTTTTTAAATTTACAATTCTCCTTGGCACAAAAAGTCACCTCTAAAATACAATCTCCTCTAAGATAAATAAAATTATTTTGAGACCCAAGCATTACATTTATTCATTATTATCTGAAATTAATAGACATACTACTGCTGGATACTTCAAGAAAAGACATAACTTATTGCTTTCATTCAGAACTTTTCTATCTCAATCTCTGCCATGCCCTTTTTGACTTACTAGCTATATGACTCTGGACAATTTACCTCACTTCTTCTTCAGATATACAATGGTGATAATAATAGTAAGGACTTCAAAAGATTGTTACAATGATGAAATGCAATTATTCATGTTGAGTCTCAACTACTCACCACATAATTAGTACTCACTAATTATTAGCTATTATTATTATTAGGCATTCTTGTCTTCCAGTGGCTTTCTGGTTTAAGGATAAGGAAAACCTTGTGAAAAATAAGAACCACAAAGAGAATTTTTGAACAAAAACCACAAAGGAAAGCCGATAATTGATTTTATATCCAGGTAAGGTTCAATATCATTTCAGACAAAGCTAATTGAAGATAGAAAACCAGGAATGAGCCTCTACTTGTATTGTTTTGTAAAGTATATAATAGGCTGACTAGTTACCAGCAAAAGAGCCTGTAGGGGGCGGGTTTTAGAAACAACCTCCTCTTTACATTAAAAAAATAAAAAATACAACAGAGAAGTCTAGTGATTTTCCCAAGGCCACACCGCTAAGGTTACTATGAGATTTAAGCTAGCCTTTATGTTTCCCCTGGCTCCATAGCCACGGTTCTCACTGCACTCTCTTGCTTCCTGGTTGCATGGCCAAAGTCAAGAGATAAAAGTGCTGCACCTTAAAGCGCCACAGACCCTCATGACTTCATTGTTAGCACACTATGAGCGGCAAACCTATATATTGTACTCTTTTAATTGGTGTATAGCTATTACGTAAAATAGTGATGGAGGGCTGAGCCCCAGTGGCGTAGTGGTTGTGCGCGGGACTGCGACCCACTGGGACGGAGGTTCAATTCCAGCAGTGGGGCTGGGCCTCCAACTCCCACCACCGGAGAGCAGTGATGCCCAAAAACAAAAACAAAACAAAACAAAATAGTGATGGAAATAGAGCAAACTGATGGGAGGTTTGATGAGTTGTTGAATACAAAAATGAGGACGCTTTACAGAACTAGAGGAATGTCAGTGCTGTACTGCACCCTGACAGGATTGTCCCTTCCTTGTGACCTTCCCCTCATACTCATGATCCACTTCTACCTAAAAAATCTGACTAGACTAGAGCATGTACACTGGTACAGATAACAGGTCTCAATACAGGGAGTCCAGGACAGAGAATAATAATAATTTATCAAAGATTCACAGGGTGGGGGAAGGAGGGAAAAAAGAGGAACTGATACTAAGGGGTCAAATAGGAAGTAGATGTTTAGAAAATGATGGCAACATATGTACACATATGCTTGATACAATTGAATGGCTTGTTTAAAAAAAAACTCTAAGAGCTCCCAATAAAATGATCTTAAAATTAAAAATTAAAATTTAAAAAGTATTTTAAAGGTTTTTATTGTGAGTTAGGTAAGATCATCATTTTTGTATTCAACAGTGCATCAAACCTCCCAACAGCTTGCCCTATTTTCATCATTATTTTACATAATAACTATATACCAATTAAAAGAGTATAAAGCTTAGGCTTGCTGCTTCTAGTATGCAAACAATGAAGTCATGGGGGGCTTTGGAGCTTTAACTAGCAGCATTTCTGTCTCTATTGAATTCAACTGTGTCTAATTACCTCCAGATGGACTTTGAGTCTCCACTCTGGCTCCCATCATTTGCACCAATATGTTTGTTTGGGGTTTTCTAATGCCTGATACCCAATCCTGTGGACACCTTGTGATCACCCGGGCTAGTGTGCTTCTTCCATGTGGGCTTTGTTGCTTCCCTGCTAGAGGGTCACTTGTTTATCTTCAAGCCTTGAAGATCCCAGACACTATCTCTTTTGCTAGCTGGGCACCATCTTCTTCCTTCAACACATTTGCTTATGCACACCTGTGTTCACTTCAGCGATTGTGTTGGGAAGGTGACCATCACAGAATGCCAGGTTATTAGAATACAGTGTTCTTGTGTTGAGGAAGTAGTCTGTCTGCTACCTTAATGCTTAACATTTAAATATATGTACATAGACCTACATCCCTATATTATATATTAATATATTTACATATATACACATCTATATTTAGACCTCTGTAAATGTCCTTTGCCTCACAGTTCTTTTCTCTGTTTCTTTTACTTTTCTCTAGTCTGACTATCATGTTCCACCTTCATTTGGTTCTCTGTTCTTCCTCTCAGTTCATTGCACTTGATCAAACCCCACCATGCATTCTACACCCTCCTCTCCATTGATTTTAGATCCCTTGTTGTTCCCTTGTCCCTGGATTTGTTGGGTCCCCTCCCTTTCTCCCACCTCCCCCTCTCATGCCCCCCCCCCCAAAATATCAGCCCCATTGTTTTCTCCTCAGGATTGTTATCCTGCCTATCTTATATAGATAGACATGAAAGGAAAGGAAGAGGAAAAAGGAAAAAAGCCTATAAATAGTTGCAGGTCTGTCTGTTGATTCTTATGAATGTTCTGCTGTGACCCCAAAGACTATTTCTGGGATCCCTTGGGGACTTCATTGCTTTGCTCCCTTGCAGCTCTACTGTGCTCCCTTCATGTTTCACCCCATTATGGTGGGGTGGGGGAGTCCAGACTGGGCACAATTCCCACACTATGTTTCCAGTGTTGCCCCCACTCCCTAGTGCTATGGATCGGTGAGGGGATGCCATGTTTCATAGTGACTGTTCTGAACAGAAATGTCCTCGGGGCCTGGTGTTCTCTCTCTCTCTCTCTCTCTCTCTCTCTCTCTCTCTCTCTCTCTCTCTCTCTCTCTCTCGCTGTTCTCTCTCTCTCTCTCTTTCCCATTTAGTTTTCTCCCATGTAGTCTAAGTAGATCCATCCCTGTCCTCAGACTGTATCTTCAGTTCTGTCCTCTGTAGTACATTCTTCTTGGGAGGGGGTCCATGTAGCTATTTGTGGGGCCAGCCCTGCCAACCTCTCTATTAGTTCACTGCCTCAGGCAGGTGTGTTGTCTTCCAGGTTTGGCACACCAGTTTGAGGTCTGGTCCCTCTATCCCTGTGTAAATTATAAACATACCCTCCCCATGGATGGACTAGTGTCCTGTTTCCCTTCAACCACTTTACAACCTAGGATTTATGCAATCGTTTGTAATGTTTTGTGTTATTGTTCATAATAAATTTGTAACAAAACTTTATAAAAATTACACAAATTAAAGACATTCTTATCTAATCAAGGCAGATGTGGAATATTGATCATTCTCATTTTTAATTATGTTATACATTTGAACATTTATAAAATGTCCACCGGTTTTAATAATCTTCTCATAATCAGTGTTATTCCTTCACTTTTTCATTCTGCTTGTGGTAATCTGGAAGGTTTAAATACCTACCTTCCATTTTCTACCATTTTATAAAGAAAGTCTGGTTTTTCCTAGCTTCTAATTAAGCAAGTAGCTCCAGGGGTAATTGCATGGAGCCTCCCTTAACAGAGTTGCCCTTGATATGACTTTGTTAGTTTTGATTGTAAGAAGAAACAAAGGCAAACAATAATAACCTGATGTGTCATTCACTCTCCATGGAGACTTTAATGATACCATTAATCGATACTAGACTCAAACTGCTCTAATTTAAAGAGAGGACTATGGTCTAGTGGTGTCACTATGAGGGATACAAGAGATATGGACCATACTAGGTGGCACCATCAGAGAGGTGGATTGAACTGTGTTCCTCTTATATCAGTTAGGCTAGGTCAGTGTGCCCAGAGGTCTTGATGTAATAATGTAATCACATCCACATTGATATTGTCAATCAGTTGCAAGAGAATTAGGTAGTGTGCCACACTATTAACTCAGGTTACAGCTCTGGTACCATGCAAGGGACACCTTTCATGTTACAAGAGATACAAGGGAAGATGGGAAAGAGAGACCCACTGCTATCAGAAAACATGTATGTCTTTTGAATCCAGGGTCCTTGCATGGAGAACCTCCTGGACCCAGAGAGAGATGGATGCTGGCCCACATGGACATCCCTAAGAGTCATCCTAGACATGAGACACAGGCCTTGCCCTGGAGCTGACCAGGATGGAAACCTCTGCTGGCGCTATCAGCCTACATTCATTCTTCCAGCCTCTTCAATGGTACAAAGGATAAATCTCTGTTTGGCAAAGTCAAAAATATTTGTGACATTTCTGTTACAGCATCATTAGATAATGAAGACAGGGGATGTTACCAAAATGACTATACATTTTTTGTGCGGTGTTTCAGCCAAAATTTATCATTTTCAATGTCTCTATCTATATATATGCCAATATCGCTACAGTGATAAAAAATGCTATACTACTTTATCTTTTAAGCCTTCGAAGGATCCCAGGTAGCCCTGTGGGTTAGGCATTGAACTGTTAACAGAAAGGTCAAGGTTCACAAATTGGCCGCTCTGGGGGGAAAGATGAGGCTCTTGCTCTCCTAAAGGTGGCTGAGCCTATCTAAGGTTGTTATGAGGTGGAAGTTGACTTGAAGGCTGTAGGTTTGGCTTTTTAATCTAATTCACTCCAGCAAGAGCTGTCATTATTGCCCAATTACAATGATGCTTCAGATTATGTGGTTTCATCTGCGCACTACAAGGACACTGTGTTTATTCCATTGCTGACAATATACCGAAAATGGCTGGTTTGGTCTTATTTTTTTGGTGTGTTCCCAGAACACACCAGAATCCGGGATCCTTTGAAAACTTACTAATATTGTAGTAATTAGTATTTGTGAGCTTATATCAATAACTTTTTTTGAGAATGAAGTAATCATTCAAGGAAAAGTATGAGGAAAGACAAAAAAAGGCTTCCTCTCAGTGACCAGCAATGTAACTAATCATGTGATTCAACATGGAAATTTGTATAATAGTTTGTAACAAATTTTGTGTTATTATTTGTAATAAATTGTAAAGGTGAAGGGAAGACAGCAGTGTGAGAATGGAAAGACTTTATAAAGAAATTTTGTGGTTAGTATTCATATCTAAGAGATATTACATTTAAGCAATTTATAACTATATTATCCCATTAGTCTATGATTAAAATTGATTTTAGAAAAAGATTCTGTATAGTCTAAGAGAAGGTCTAGGGGATAACCACAAGCTACTGAGTGACGCTAACCCCAGTGACACCACTGTAATTGTCATAAATTTCCCTCACAGAAGTAGTCAAACTAAAAGTATACCAACTAATACCCAGCTTTCGTGAATTCCCTGTCAAATGCATGGCAAATTTTACACATAGAGGTCATTTGCTACAAACACGTTAGGCTATCAGAGCATTGTGATTTTTTTTCCACTTTTGGGGAGGGGGGTATCACTGGCCTCTGGTGAGAGTGGGAGGCTCAGCCTTGCTCCTGGAGAGCTGCTGCTGGATTTGAACCGCCAAGTCAATGGGCCGCAGTCCCGCATTCAACCTCTACGCCACTGGGGCTCAGCCCTCTTTTCCCACTTTCAATGTTGCTTCCTATCTCATTTATTCTATGATAGCCTGTTTCCTAGATACCGGTTCTACTCACCCTATCCCAGAGCTGAGGACCAGAGGAACAAGTTGGGAGGGGAGGAGGGGGATATGATCGTAGAAAATATGTTTTCATCTTGGCCAAAATGGAAGTGTTATTTTTGACTTGCAGAAATCACTTTTGTTTCCTTATGAAATATAAGTGTTGGATGAACACCAGCTGTTTGATGCCTGTCAGCTCCAACAGTCCCTGATTCTGTCATGTGAAGCTCAAAGAGAAGAGGTGAAGCAAAGGAAGGTGGTGGAGACTGGTGGGCGAATGGTAGGGGTGGATAGCTGAAGGAGGACTTTGAAGTCAAGGTTGAAGAGCTTAGATTTGCTGCAACCAACAGAGGAATCATTTCAAATTCCTGAGCAGCAGGGAGAAGGGAAGACGGCAGTGTGAGAGTCAGATCAATCTGACAAGTGTGTAGGATGCACTGGAGTGAATTTAGGGACGTCATACATTTTACAGTTAAGAAACAGTCAAGGAAAACATCCCCTGGTTATTTTTTATCTTTCCAGAAGGGGAGATATTCCTCTCCCCTTATCGAAAAAGCTAATTAAATGAAAATTGGTTAGCCTAAGGGAAAATTCAGGACAGAGGGCTTAACTTTTTGTTATCGCCCCATAATCATCCTCCCCCACATCCCCTGCATGAGTAGAAGCCTTTGAATGATCAATTCACAGGTACTGTCTCATTCCATGCCTTCAAGACCAAATATTTCCCAATAAGAGGAACAGCATAAATCCAGGACCAAGAATCAACAGACCTTGCACTCTTTTAGGCAACCCGACCATAATGGCATTTCCTTAGGACAGGGTTGACTCAGCTGACAGTTATGCAGAGCAGGTGTATCTCCTGGGCAGGAAGCCATGAATAATGAATGATGGAGACCCATCTCCTGGAGCCAGCTGAACAGCCATTGGACCACTGAGTTCCTGAGCAGGGTCACGAGGGTACATCCACTCGGTAGAATTTCCCAATCTCTTGGCAGATGAGAGCCTGTTACCTTATCAACTGATGGTAGAACAGGCATCAGTTATATTGAGAACAATTCCAAGACAAAAATTAAAGATAAATTTAAATACCCTGCAAATTCCCATTAGGGACTGACTACCTAAACTGCTGCATCTACTGAGAAGGATCTTCAGAGTGAAATATCTATAACTTATGTCAGAGAAGCTGAATTAAATGAAGAGGAATGTGGCATCAAGATTGATGGAAATCTTATAACCCACCTGCGGTGTGCAGATAAAACCATCTCTCTTGCCGAAGGGAGGAAGAAATGGAGATCAAGGATTGTAGCTGTCGGTATGGATTACAATTCAATGTAAGGAAAACCAAAGTCCTCAAACTAGGCAGCATCGTCATCAAGTGAGAAAAGATTTTGGATCCTCAAGCAATACTCATGGAAGCAACAGGCAAGCAATCAAAAGACATACTGCATTAGGTAAACCTTCTGCACAAGACCTCATGAGAGTTTTGAAAAGCAAGGATGTTACTTTGAGGAGTCAGGTGTGCCTGACTCGAGCCATGGTGTTCTTCATTGCCTCATATGCATGTGAAAGTTGGACATGGATTAAGGAAGACCATAGAAGAATCAGTGCATTTGCATTGTGATACTGGAGAAGAAGATTGAAAGGACCATGGACTGCTAAAAAGACGAACCTATCTGTATTGGAAGAAGTAAGACCAGGTGCTCCTTAGAGGCAAGGATGGCAAGACTTTATCTTAAATCCTTTGACATGTTGTCAGGAGAGATAAGTTCCTGGAAAGACATCATGTTTGGTAAAGAGGAAGGACAGTGGGGTGGGGGGGCGCTTGGGGGGGGGGGAGACCCTCAATGAGATGGATTGATACAGTGGCTGCATCAATGGGCTCAGGCATAGAAACAATTGTGAGAATGGTTCAGGATCAGGCAGTATTTTGTTCTGTTGTGCAAAGATTGCTATGGGTCAGAGGTGACTGAACAACAACGTGTCTGCCATGGTATACAAGTACAGAGACAGTCAGTGTCTGTCTGTTTGCCTCTCTCTCTGGCACTTCATTAAGATTGCTTGCAGTGATTAAGTAGCAATGAGACTTCTACTTAGGTGTTTTGCATTCATGCATTTCTTTCTTTGTCTTCCCCTTCATCCAAGTCAAAGTGTCTACTTTCTAGTTAGTGACTTGCCCACCTTTAATCCCTCCCATCCCTGACAACCCTCAAAGTATGTTACAGTTAGAACAAAAGCTCTTTCTTGACTTCTTATAATAGACTCACTTTTATAAGAATATCATACAATATCTGTCCTTTGTAATTGACTTATTTCACTCAGTATTATGTCCTGCAGGTTGCAGGGGCAGTGAATTATTTCATCTGGTTCTTCTAGTCCAGCGGTCAACAAAATGACGCTGGAGGGCCCCATGGAAGTCTTTCTGTATGCACATATGGCTCTATAGTAAAACTGCAAAAATGCAAAGGTGTTCTTTAGATAATGGTGATGCCATTTGTTGGTAAAAATGTACTTATGAGGGGCTAAGCCCTGGTGGCATAGTGTTTGTGCACGGGGCTGCAGCCCACTAGGATGGAGGTTCAATTCCAGCAGTGGCTCCACAGGAGCAAAGGCTGGGCCTTCTACCCCCACCACAAAGGGCAGTGAGATATATATATATATATATATATATATATATATATATATATTTATGATACTCCATCAGCTCAAAAACGTTTTGTTCTATTAACCTGGTATGCAAAGGTTGCTATGGGTCAGAGGCAACTGAACAACAATGTGTCTGCCATGGTATACAAGTACAGAGACAGTCAGAAGACAGAGACAGAGACAGACAGAAGGTGATACTCACCTTCATGACACAGTTGCTGAAGACAAAGTGAGTGCATAAGCATATGTGGTAAAAAAAAAAAAGCTGGTGGTGCCTGACTACAAAAAGATATGGGGTCTGGATCTTAAAGGCTTGAAGATAAACAAGCGCCCATCTAGCTCAGAAGCAATAAAGTCCATATGGAAGAAGCACACCAGTCTGTGATCACAAGGTATCGATGGGAACATGTATTGGACATCAAAGAACAAAAAATCATGTCGTTGTGAATGAGAGGGAGTGCAGAGTGGAGATGAGGGTGTGTGCAGGAGCTGAGTTAGTCAGGGTGTAGTGTAGCAACAATGAAACATACAACGTTAATCTAGTTCTTTAATGTTTCCTTCCCACACCACTATCATGGTGACAAATCGACAAATCGAGCTAGACCAGAATATATACATGGGTACAGATAAGAGCTGGAAACACAGGGAATTCAGGACAGATAACCCCCTCAGGACCAATATTGAGAGTAGCTATGTCAGGAGGGGAAGGGAAAGGCGGGGGAAGGGGGAGGCAATCACAATAACAATAAATAACCTCCTCCCAGGGGAATGAAAATCAGAAAAGTGGGTGAAAGGAGATATTGGTCAGTGTAAGACATGAACAACAATAATTTATAAATTATCAAAGTTTTCATGAGGGTGGGAAGGGGAGGGAGGGAAAGAAAGAATGAGAAGCTGATACCAAGGGCTCAAGTAGAAGGAAAATGTTTTGAAAATGATGGCAACAAATGCACAAATTTGCTTGACACAATGGATGGGTTGTGATGAGAGTTGTATGAGCGCCCCCCCCAGATTATATATATATAAATATATATTTATGTGTGTGTACTTTTGGGTTTAAATTCATTTTTAAATGATTGAGAGGGACAGGATTGATTCTTCCATCTCAAAAGTTTGCCAATTCCTGTTCTAGCCAAAGTCTGGTAAGAAGGTGGGGGAAGCTATGAGTAATTGCGAACAAAATTTCTTGGAGTGCCATCCTGCTATGTATAAAATGAGACCTCTGAGAAGCAGAGGAAGGAGTCTCATTGCCAGCAATAGCCAGCAGTGGGCCTGAGATCTCTGAGCAGTGACCCTTCCGGATCCAGATGGCAGCCAATCTATCAACGGGATAGCAGCAGCAAATCCCAGAACTAGAATGTAGAACAGGGATGGAATTACCAACCCACAGTGCAAGTAAATGAGTGCTTCTGTGTAGGAGGCTGTCTGGGGAGTGGGATGCCTCTGGACACTTAGTTGGGGAGGTTGGACTTATGGAAATAGAGCTGAGTGTCTTGGGACTGAGGTTTGCTGAAGGGGGCCTGCCTCTGGGCAGTTTAATTCAAGGATCTGGGTTTGTTGACCCATGGAGCTTAAACTGAAGGCCTTCAGGTTGAGGCTTACTGCAGAGCAGTATGCCCTTTGGGTACTTATTAGCAGACTTGACAGAACTTTGTAATAGATAGTAATAAACAATTCAACCCTGAGTGTTTCTCATTGGCATTGCAACTTGTTAACTTCTTTATTAAATCCTTTAATCATGGATTTTGCCTGTGAGTTCTGTGTCACCATTGCAATGGATCCTAGAACCTACACTAGTAAAACAGAGATCACTAATCAAAATATCTTACACATTCATCCATTTTAAAAAGTTTTCTACAGATTGTTGGGTTTCTTTTTTAACATTATACAGTATTCCATTCTGTGTTTGTGACTATTATCTATGTCTGCCATGGGACAGAAGTAACAGAAGGGTTGCAGAGGTCTGACTTTTACCAGACCTGTCCTAAGTCACATAAAGCCTAAACTTCCCATCCAAGATTGACCAATACCTAAGTGATTTCAATCTCCCAGGTCATTAAAATCAGCACAATGCCCAGTTAATCTTAGTTTGTTTTGAGAAGCTAAAGTACTGAAAAACAAAGCCAGTTTATTTTTTCAACAAGTCCCTCATCACCAGTCTAGGTAGCTGTCTTTAACAATGGCTCCCTTTACCCTTCCAGGTGACATGAATACATTGGCACCCATAATAAATTTTGATTTTTTTTTTTTTGGCAAATAACCATTCTTCTGTCAGTATCATATGCCTTCTCTTTCTAAAGCAAGGTTATCCTAATTTTGGCAGGGAACAAGCTGTTTCTTTAGAGAGCATGATGAGGTCTGTTTCATAAGTCACCATTTGGATGCCAAAAGGTGATGGCCTTAACAATAGAGTTCAAGGCAAAGGTCCAGTTACTCTGCTAAATGGAAACCTGGCAAAAGCAGTGAAAAATTTCCCCAGAGTCCTGGGCCTTTGGTCACTTTCCAGAGGGGGACGAGGGTGGCAAATCGATTAGATTGCCCGTTGAGGTTTTAGTCTCAAAAATTTGCAACCTCTAACGAATGTGTTTTGGACAGCAATCATCTTATGTCTTGGTCAAAATCCTACTGACGGCCCCGGTCTCTGCAAGTGAACAAAACATCAATATGGGTTATCGCAATTCAATTTGTACTATTTCTTTCAGGGAGATTCCAAATTACTGTTTAACTTTTCATTCTATCAGTAGTAATGCAAATCTTGGCTTAGCTAGAAGGATACTTGTTCCCGTGCCAAATACTGACGCTGTTACTCTTCCAAGACAGTATTCGAGTCAGGAAAACTGCTTTAGTTCTAAAATAAATACTAGAATCCTCCCATCTTCATATCTCCCTTTAGTGCCTGGTTTCCAGTACTTAATTACATGGTTGATTCAAAATTGTCCTGTAACCTGACCTCACCTCTATAGTGTTGACTCTATCAGTTATAAAGGCCGCTGATGATTTCCTAATCTGATGTCTTCCACAACCTTTAAATAAGCATGTGATATGACCATCTTTCCTACTGCTTTCACATTGTCTGCACTATTCTTAAAAATAAAGGAGTGAAAAAAAATTTTTAAATAAATAAAGGAGTGAAAATATCAAATCTCTGTTCTCTAGCTCCATTCTGTAAACTCTTATCTACACTTGCTGAGTCAGCGATCAACCTCACGGAGTCATGCCTTGCTCTCTCCACGTGATAGCCCACGTTTCTTCTAAGCTCTAGCCTTGAATCAACTCTTGCTTTCGAATATGGCCCTTACATACTTTTTTTGGGGGGGGGCATCACTGCCCTCTGGTGGTGGGAGTAGGCGGCCCAGCCTTACTGCTGGATTTGAACCTCCAACCCAGTGGGCCGCAGTCCCGCGCACAACCACTACGCCACCGGGGCTCAGCCCCCTTAAATACTTTTGCTGACTGATTTATGCATCATTCTGACTATGCCATGGTTCCGAATTATTTGCTAAAACACTACTCTGCTTGCTATAGAATAACTGCTGTTATGGAGGAGGTAAGAGACACGCTGGCACAAAGGTTCAGTGCTGAGCTACGAACTGAAAGGTTAGTGGTTCAAACCCATCGGTGTCTCCATGGGAGAAACAACATGGTAATCTGCTTCCATAAAATCTTATGGGGTAGTTATACTCTGTTCCATAGAGACACTATAAATTAGAATTTTAAAAAAATTAGAATTAACAGCACAACAACAATGAAGAATGTGATAAAAATCAGTCGGCCTTAAGTAAAACAGACTAGTTCTATAATATACATAACATTAGGACTTTGCATCTATCATAACTACTTTACATAATATAATCTAAAATATATAACAATCCATTGAAGGCCTTAAGGGCAAAAAGAGTTTTTCCTCAGTGGGTTTTGCCTCCAGACTATAAGATATTTTCACAGAACTCTTTCCTTTCTCCATTGCCTGACTTATGAGCTTGAACATAAGCTTTCAGAAGTCTCCAGTTTTTTACCTAACCAATAGGTTATCCCTGTGTGTGCATGTGCACGCGCACACTCACAAGCGCACACACACACACACACACACACAAAGCTGAGTGAGCCAATTCCCTTCTTTTTATGTGAATAAACTTTATTTTCACTTAATAAACATTTACTAAATGTTTAATACATGGATGAGGGAGACATGCATGTGCAAGTATGTATATGCTGAGGACCTTTATTTTATTGAATAATTAATTACTAATGATACCAAAATATGTCACTTTGGAAAATAATAGAATCATAATTCCCGTAGCAGCAATCATACTAAATGTGTTCAGCACACTTAACGTAATTAAATATTCTAATGTTCACACATGGACAAATATTGATTTATTTTTTATAAAATTAAATATACTGCCAATTATGATCAAATATGAATGAGACTTATCACTTTGCTAGGAATAGATCTTTCCCTTTGCTTCCATTTATTAGAATTCTTTTCAGGTACCATCTGCCTTTTTTAAACAATCTTAATAGTATATAATCTAGATATCATATAATTCAATAGTTGAATAATGTTTAAAAAACCATATATCATCACCATAATCAATTTTAGAAAACTTTATTCTTTCTTGTACTTATTCTTAGTTCCCCATTTCCTCCAACCTCCTCTGGCATACCCCCAAGAAACAATTAATTCAGTTACGGTCTCCATACATTTACTTATCCTGGATTTCATATAGGGAAAAATCATACAATACAACAACAATAACAAAGTACAACAGAGAAAAGTCTCAATCAAAAGGAAAACAGAGGAGGAAAAAAGAGGGGGAATAAAGGAAAACAGAAAATATTTAAACTAGATTTTTTTGAGGGAGAGAGAAAATATATTTAAACCACGAGTCCTGTTTCTCTGAAAAACCCTAAGAAAACATCCTAAGAGCTTACTGGAGTCTTTAACTAAATTGGTCTGTGGTAGCCCAAAATAGCTGTTTGGTTTTCCCAGTATGCTTTCGTTGCCTCCTTTTTAAAAAAAAAAAAAATCAGAACCCCTTTTTCTTGTAGAAAGATACTGTATCCAGAAATATGGGGAGTGATGAGGGTTTGGTAAGAATATTATTTCGCTGAGCCCCAGTGGCATAGTGGTTGTGCGCGGGGCTACAGCCCACTGGGATCGAGGTTCAATTCCAGCTCACAGGAGCAAAGGCTGAGCTTCCTACTCCCACCACCAGGGCAGTGATGCCAAAAAAAAATATTATTTCATTCCCCAGTTCTTCTGAACTCTTATAACAATCTCTCTCTCATTTTCTTAGTATTTATCTGAAAGCCTTGTGTATGGGTTGGTTCTCTAGAGAAGCAAAGCCAGTGACGCTTGCATGTGTATGTATATAAAAACAGATAGTAAAATATGGTTCACACAATTGCAGAAGTAGTTAAGTCCAGTCCAGTTTAAGTCCATAGGTCAGATGTGAGGTGGAGGGTTCTCCTGGTTTACATAGCAACCGGAACTGATGAACTCAGAGCAGGGAAGATAAAGCAGGAGGGCCACAGGCTGGTGGAGGCAGAGCTGAATGAATCCAAGATCTGGTGAACGAATAGAATGTCAGCAGTCTGCAGATGGCTCCTGGGGTTGGCAGGCTTATATTACAGGTGATCAGTGAGCCAGACAAAAGACCTAGATCCAGCAAAAGGCAATGGGGAAAGAGAGATGGCAAGTCTTTTTATGGTCTGTCTTATGTAGAAGTGGATGTGGCCAAAGTGATAGAATGGAATCCACCTTTCACCTAGGTATGTCGAGTTGATATAAAATCTAACCATCACAAGAACCTTGATTCAATAACCATTTTTATAGCCATCCATTGAGCTGCTGCCTTCAAGATCAGTAGTTGAAACCCATCAGAAATTCTGTGGGATAAAGATAATAGTGTCTATTCTTCTAAAGTTTTAAACCCAAAGGGGTAGTTCTACTCTGCCCTATAGGGTCACTATGAATCAACTCAGAAGCAGTGAATATGATTTGATTATCCATTCACCTGTTCCATCAAATATATTTATTGAGTACTTACAATCTAACTAGCTTCTATCCTATTCCTTTCTACCCAGATTAAAATTTTCTTAAAAGTAGTGATCATGGTTACTATTCTTTGTATCCACTCTCATTAAAACCATACTTTACACATGATAGATACTTGATGTGTCCATTGATTAAATTTCAACCATACTTCAAACCTAGTACACGTCTGTATGTGAAGTGTTTCTTTTCAAACATCTTTGTTCTGTACAGAAGCTGCCGTAAACATTTTTTGGTACTTTCACGAGGACTGATTTTCAAAGCATTTTTTTAAGTAATGTCGATCACTGTCGAGCACATAAAGGGAAATAAATAGGCCAATGATAAAGAGGACCATGAGAGTACAAAAATAATTATGGATGCCAAATTATAAACTACTCTTGTTTTATGAGAAACTTATTTTGCCTGCTCAGAACATACCGTCATGACTTTTAATGAATATTATTCCAGGAACATATTGAAATGCCTTACACCTATGGCTCCTCAATGTCTACTCATTTAGGCAGTCAAGTAGAGCCAAACAGCCTAATTATAGTTTTCTGTATCTCAATTTCTTCATTTGTAAAATAGAGTCAATATTGCCTATATTACTCAATACTGTAATTTTGCTATAAACCATTCAGCAGCATATGAAGGGTAGTACCCAGAAGTTACCTCTGTGGCAATGTTTGGATTCTCAAAACAGCATTTGACATGTAAACCACATACACTCAAAAATTACCATTAAGAGACCTTAAATCTCAATAAGTTCAGCCTACTGTGCTTTTCTTCCAGTACACTTGAACACATCATTTTCACATTGGTTGAGTAATGGATAAAGAGTTGTATTTAAACTTGCCTGTATGGGCCATGTACTAATGAAAATGCCCTGATGTGTTTTTTTTTAATCTGTATCCTTGGTGCAATGAAATGCTCATGCAAATAAGCTTGTAGGAATTGGAATTACTGAGGGAGGGAATAGCAGATTTAGTTCTCAGGTCTCATAGCCTTTATACTTAAGAAGCTTAGTTGTGAACTAATTGCTAAACATGTCATCATTCACATTGCGTTCACTCTCACCTTTGTTTGCTAAGGCAGGGTCTATGGCCCCTTGTGAAGTACCCTGACAAGACTTTCTGAGATGAGCTCCTAGCCAGTGGTTCACATGCACTCAAGAGCTCAAAAACAAATCCTATGTGCAGCCAACATGAATGTCTACTGCTGATATTTTGACTCTTTCCCTTCAGTCAACCCTGTTGATCCAGGTTACCACTCGTGACCTCTTGGACATCTTAATAATCTCCATTGTTATCCTCAAGGAATCAAAAGCTTTCTATGTTTTCTGGAGTTCTCAATACGGAAAAATCCTGCCATATTCCATGTAAAGGTTGAGGGAATGACCTATTCATCTTTTAATTACACTTTATGTTATAATAAAGAGTTTAGTGCAATTCTATTTTTGCCTATGGCACTCTCCAAGAGGGCTGGATTCAAGTCGCGGTTATCAGGATAGATAGCATGTCCCTTTAATCCAACAGTGACCCAAAATAGGTTAACAGCTGGCATAATATGGACCAATAAGAACACTGCTTGGTACATTGTAGCATTGCTCACCAGCTGAAATAAAGCTTGTCAAAACTCCCTTTCTCTGCCCTTTCTCCACACTTCCTGGCAAGCTTTCTGCCAACATCCTTATATAAATCACCTCTTGGCAGCCTGAACCTACAAATTTTCTAGATATGCCAAGACATGTTTGAACCCTGAGGTTAGACAAAGCTTTGTCCCAAGCTGTGAGTCCCTATTCATTTGAAGGCATCCAAAATTTTAAAATATGATATCAAAATTGATTTCAAGCAATGGAAATATTTTCTTTTTTAATTTAATGTTTTGGGGGGGAGGGAATATTTTTAATTTCAGGAATTTTTTTCAAGAAAGCCAGCAAATTAATAAAAACTATTTCATTTAGCTATTTTTGCTAAATCCTTGTCTATGAGTAGCTAATTTATAAAATTAGAGTTGTAATGGCTCTGATTAGAATCATTTTTTATTATAACCATGTTATTTTTTGTTAACATTTACTAAACTCCTACTACTTAGATAGCATCAACTGAGGTCAAGAGAGACTTTATATTTCTATGAGACTCCACTTGCCTAGAAAGAAAACAAGACAAAGGCAAACTATGTATGTACTCTCCCTTTGGCAACTCATTGCTGCTGATATTCTTTAACTCAATATTTTTGTCTGGGGTTCAGTAATACTTCACTTTAACTTCTCCCATGCCCGATTGACAATTTACTACTCATATATGTCCTTAGCATTCTAGCTGACTTGGATCTGGAAGAGATTAATTTGAAATTCTAAGAGGGGTCCACAAATTTTGAACAATAAAGTGTTTGCAGTAGTTTTCTCAAGTACCTGTAAGAAAGTGTTCCCCATCACCTCTAGCACAGTTCCGGGAATATTTCAGACACAAAATAAATATGTCTTGATGAAATCAAGATATTGGATATTGTATCTTTTTATGTGTTTTCCAATTCAGTAGACCAAATTAGAAATTTTTATAAAACCACAAAATGTTCAATAATAAGGATTAGAAAAGCAGGAATACTTTTGATTAAAAAGCCTCCAAAGTGAAAACGATATTTAAATTGTCAAGAGATGGTTAGAGAATGAAAAGTATTGACAGGAGTATGTGCTCATTTGTCTCAGACTTCTCAATTCCTAAAATGAAGGAGGGAAACCTGAATTACTATTTTCATGAGTGTTCTCAAGAGTAGTAAAAGTTATTTAGGGAAATAATTGTTATTTTTCCTAGAATTTTTTTTATCTTCAAGAACTGATTCCTGCTGTTGCACACAATATAGATCATAAAACTGATGAATAAAGATAGATGTGATGAGATCTTAATGGGTTTAAAAGTTGAGCTCTAACCTCTCCACCAAGAGAATACTCTCTGGTCTGCTCTCTGGTGATTCCCTCTCCTGTCTGATCTGTAAGTTATACAGGAACATATATTCCTGAGGGCCTCATCCACACATTTTCTTTCAGAAGTCTATCTGACAAGGCACGGGTAGGAAGTCAGAGCAATAATGTATCTTGATGGCCATCATCCAAGTGAAACTCTAGCCTGACAGAAAGAGACAGGCACACTCAGCCAAATGTAATTTCTTCTTGGAGGATCCTTGGGACTTCTTTTTCTTAATCATTTTATTGGGGGCTCTTACAGGTCTTATCACAACTCATATATGCATCCATTGTGTCAAACACATTTGTACATATGTTACCATCATAATTTTCAAAACATTTTCTTTCTTCTGGAGTCCTTGTTATCAGTTCCTCCCTCCACCACCTTTTCCCCTCCCTCCACCACCTTTCCTCCCTAATGAATCGTTGATGATTTATAAATTATTATATTTTCTTGTCTTACACTGACAATTGTCTCCCTTCACCCACTTTTCTGTTATTTGTCTCCTGGCAGTGGGGTACGTTATATGTATCTAGATCATTGTGATGAGGTCCCTCTTTCTCCCCCTAACTTCCCCATTTCCTCCTGCTATCACTTCTCTTGCTATTGGTCCTGAGGGATTTATCTGTCCAGGATTCCCTGTGTTGTGAACTCTTATCTGTACCCGTGTATATGCTCTGGTCTCGCCGGATTTGTGGTAGAACTGGGTTCATGATAGTGTGTGTGTGTGTGTGTGTGTGTTTAAAAATCCAGAGGAATATTGTATGTTTCATCGGTGCTATACTGCACCCTGACAGGCTCATCTCTTCCTTGTGACCCTTCTGTGAGGGGTTGTGCAATTGCCTATAGATGGGCTTTGGGTCTCTACTCCATCCTCCCCCTCATTCACATTGATATAATTTTTGTTCTGGGTCTTTGATGCTTGATACCTGATCCCATTGAGCCCTCATGATCACACAGGCTGGTGTGTTTCTTCCATGTGGGCTTTGATGCTTCTCAGCTAGATGGCCGCTTGCTTATCTTCAAGCCTTTAAGACCCCAGACCCTATATATTTTGAAAACCAAGCACCATCAGCTTTCTTCACCACATTTGTTTGTATACACACATGTTCACTTCAGTCATCATGTGGAGAAGATGAGCATCACAGAATGCTGGGTTATTAGAACAAAGGGTTCTTGCATTGAGGAAATACTTGAGGAAAAGCCCAATGCCCATCTGCTACCTTATTACTTAACATATACATATAAATACATAGATCTATTTCCCTATTATTGTATATAAATATATTCACATAAGTACATACTGAATTAACATCTCTAGAGATGTCCTTTCCCTCCTCGTTACTTCCTCTATTTTCTTGTACTTTCCCCTTATGCCACTATCATGTTTGACCTTCGTTTGTTTTTCATTAATTCTTTTTGGCTACATTACCCTTGATGAAGTCTCACCAGTCCTCCTATGTCCTCTTCACCATTGATTTTAGATCACTTGTCGTTCCTTTGTACCTGGGTTTGTTGGATCAGCACTTCTTAATATTTTTCAAGGATAATTGATGTGTGTGTTTCTTCCCTCCAAGTCAACATATTCAATAACAAAGGAGTGAAGGTTGCCAATTCTCCTATAGACTTCACATGTACCATCAAAATAATGCATATTATAGATCTAAAGACTTTTTTGTTCTGTTCTGAGAAATGTAAGTCCCAGTTCCATGTAAAGAAGAGAAGCTGATCATTTCCAATTAACTACCAGCTACTAAGTTCCTAAAATGACAATTTCATAGGCCTAAACTTAATACAAGGGGCCCTTGGTCACATAATGATTCAAGGTTACCTTCTTTCTGTAACAGTTATATCGGCATATAATTCATGTATCATACAATTCATTGTTTAAGTACATTAAAAAGACGTGTCTATCTGAAAGTTAGGTTAGTAACTAAATCAAGCCAAACACATTGGCGTTGCATAGCTTCAACCCATAGTAACCCTCAGGGCAGAGTAGAATTCTCCTGTAGGGCTTCCAAGGATGTACATCTTTACAGGAGCAAAATGCCTGATTTTTGCTGGTGAACTCAAACCGCTGACCTTTTAATTAGCAGCTAAGTGCTTTTACTACTTTGCTACCAGGGCTACCACTGCAAAGATTTCAAAACCAAACCAAACGCACTGTTGTTGAATCAATTCTGTCTTACAGTGACCCGATGGGACAGAGCAGAACTCTTCTTGTGGGGTTCTGCGACTAATGCTTTCTAAGAGTGGAACGCCTCCTCTTTCTTTTGTGTAGCAGCTGGCAGTTTCAAACTGCGGAACCTGCGGTCAACTTGAAACTACTATACCACCAGAGATGGCTGCTTAGGAAACTTCTGCGGGGAGTTTGACATATCAGATAGCTATGAATTGGGCTGAGCCCCAGTGGTGCAGGGGTTGAGTGCGGGACTGCTGCCCACTGGCTTGGCGGTTCAAATCCAGCAGCAGCAGCAGCAGCAGCAGCAGATAGCTATGAATCAGGATCCATGATTATCAATGATAATAATGCACTTTAAATATACTTTAAAATATTACACTTTAATTCACATAAAACAGAGTTAAATTATACAAAATTTGTTGCCAAGAAGTATGCTTAAATCAGGATTCAGTCAACACATACTACAGTTAATGCATTCAATTCGGTGTGGAAAATATGTACACTCTGGTCTGAAGAAGCCCTTTTCAAGCAGCGAACAGACATGGAGTAAAATAAATCAAATTAAAATAGTCTGTAGCAATGCCCCCTCCCTGACCACAGCGCTATGGGGACAGCACTGAAGACACAGTACGGGAATTGTGCCCAGTCTTACACCCCCACACCAGAGCAAAACACGAAGGGAGCACAGTAGAGCAGCAATGGGAGCAAAACAATGAAGTCTCTGAGGAATCCTGAAACTAGACTTCGGAATCTGTAGACAGGGCTTGGCACCTCACCAACTTTATTGGAAAACATTCATAAAGGTCAGCAAATAGACCTGGAACTATTTAGAGGGTGGGTTTTTTTGTTTGTTTTTAACTCCTGTCTATCCATATAAGATAGGCAGGATAAACAAGCCATAGAGGGAAATAACAGTGCTGATGGCTCTGGTTGGGGGTGGGGGACAGGAGAGAGAAGGAGGTGGGGGAAAGAAAGAGGGGAGCCAACAAAACCGGGGACAAGAGAACAATAAGAGACAGAAAGTCGACGGTGGGGAGGGTGCAGAACGCCTGGTGGCATTTGATCGAGGGCAATGTAACCAAGAGATATTACTGAGAGCCTATTGAAGGTTGGACTAGGTGTCCACAGGATTGAGTATCAGGTACTAGAAGACCCCAAATAAGCAATTACATTGGTTCAGATAAGAGCTCTCAACACATCGAGTTCAAGATAGATGTTCCTCACAGGAGCAGTAATGGGAATAGTGATACCATGGAGGAAGGAAGGATGAGAAAGGGGAAAAATGGGGACCGATCAAAATGACTGATATATAACCAGTCTCCCCCTCCCAGGGGGATGAACAATAGAGACATGAGTGAAGAGACACAACAGACAAGATATAAAAATAATAACAATTAATAATGTATCAAGGGCTCATGAGAGTGGGACGGAGGGGGTGGGAGGGGAAGAAAAAGGAGCTAAAACCAAGGGCTCAAGTAGAAAAAAATGCTCTGAAAATGATGATGCAAACATGTGTACACATGTGTTTGATATGATTGATGCATGAATTGTTATAAGAGCTGTAAAAAGCCCTAATAAAATTAATTGTCAAAAAGAAAATATAGAGCTGAGTCCTGGTGGCGTAGTGGTTGTGCACAGGACTGCGGCCCACTGGGATGGAGGTTCAATTCCAGCAGTGGCTTCACAGGAGCAAAGGCTGGGCCTCCTACTCCCACCACCAGAGGGCAGTGATGCCCCCCAAAACAAGCAAACAAGCAAACAAATAAACAAAAGAAAATATACTCCAGTTATTTATTTTCCTCCTCTGCAATATAGTATGCAATAATAATTAAATTTACATTTCTGTGGTAGATTATTGAACTATATGTCTAAAATAGTATATTATAACCCCAATAACATAATAGAAGTTGTTTAGGTGCCAATAAATAAATAAGTCTGTGAAAATTTAATCAATAAAAAATTAATAACTGCAAGATTATACTCTCTAATGATCAAAACTGTGACAAACAAAAAATGAGAACTCTTCAAGAGTTGAAGCTTATTTTTCAATCTTCTATTAGACACTTATGTTTAAGAGCTCTTACTGATCTGTTAGAAGCTTGATATTTATTATACAACTAGAGTTCTCAACCTCAAACTCACAGCCATCAAGTCAATTCTGACTCGCAGACTCTGTAGGACAGGGTTGAACCATTCCTTTAAAAGATTTTTTTTAATAAATCATTTTATTGGAGGCTCTTATAACAATCCATACATCAGTTTTGTGTCTTACACCATCCTCTGTCTTCTTTCAACCATGTATTTATTTGTTCATCCCCTTAGAGTAGAGGTGGTGGTGGTGTCATACATCAATCATTTTCATCAGTTCCCCATTTCTCCCCACTTCCCCTACCCCTACTCTCCCTCCCTCATAGTACCGCTACTCCCATTCTTGTTCTTGAAGGCTTTATCTGTCCTGGATTCTATGTGTTGAGAGCTCTTATGTGTACCAATGTACATGCTCTTGTCTAGCTGGACTTTTAAGGTAGAACTAGGGTCAAGATAGTGTAGGGAAGGAAGCATTAAAGAACTAGAGGAACGTTATGTGTTTCGTCAGTGCTATAGTGTACTCTGGTTGACACATCTCTTCCTTGTGACTGTTCTATGAGGGGATGTCTAATTAATTGCCTACAGATAGGCTTTGGGTCTCCACTCTGACCATCATTTGGGTCTCCATCCTCTGCATCGATATAATTGCTTGTTTGGGGTCTTCTGATGATTCCTGATCCCTGATTCCATTGCCACTTTGTGATCACACAGGCTGGTGTGCTCCTTCCATGTGAGCTTCGCTGCTAGATGGCCACTTCAAGCTTTTAAGACTCCAGACACTTTGTCTTCTCCCAGCTGCCATCAGCTTTCTTCACCACACTTGCTTCTGCACATCCATGTTCACTTCAGTGGTCATGTTGGGAAGGTGAGCATCACAGAATGCCAAGTTATTAGAACAAAGTTGAACCGCTCTTAGGAGTTTCTATAACTCTTTATGTGAGTGGAAGTCTCATCTTTCCCCTGAGGAAAGGGGAGGGGCTTGGAACTGTTGACATTACATGCGGCAGCCCAACATGTGACACTGCACCACCAAGGCTCCTTATAACACAACCAGAGTCCACTTAATAGCACGTGATATTTCAAACACCAATCCTCTTAAGTTTTGAATCGTCATACATTGTATTTCTAATTGGGCACATCTCATAGATTATAAGAAGCATGACTTAGTGTGCTGCGTCTGGTTGCTCTGGCTAGGAAAAAACACAGTGGGTGTTAACTTCTAGACTTTCACACAGTGATAGTGTCTTACATATGCTGAAAACCACTCAACATTCTCTACTAGACCAAGCCTAGGTTTCTTGGTCAAGTTTTCAAATTTCTGTCTAAGCAGGTTGCAGGCTATCCTTATCTTCAATTCGTCTCCTCCATCAACTTTCTGTTCTAGCCCAACTGGTTTTCCAGAAATCAGTCTTACAGACACACCCCGTCTTTAATTGCTTTGGCAGTTCTACTCACCCCTACTTACCAAGTGGGGATTTGTCTGATGGCTTTCAGTTGAAGTGGTAGAAAATAATTTACTTTCCTTCTATTTTCTTCATCTCCATATCCTACTACTCATCTTGTAAGGCCTACGTTAGATTGCAAGTGTCCACTCACCAAGCATAAATTAATTCCAGTCCAGGAGCAATTCAGTTGAGCATGTGAGTGACAATCATATTAGAAAATTATGTTTTGCCTTACAACCTTTATTACTGATTCAATATGTGATTTTAAATAATTTATTGCTATTAATCTTTTATGTGGTAATCTCTCCAACCAGAGGTTAAGAGTCAACAAATATTTCTGTACATCAGTTGTCCTACAGATGTCTTGAATGTAGTATGCACATACTCAATAAATATGGACTAGCATTAGAAAGTACTGGTGATAAATTTTGATTTTTCTGTGAAAAAGTCCAAGTACCAGCAATCAGATACTTCTAAGGAGCATGTGAATCATAACAAAGAAGTATATTATTTTGTGAACCATTCCCTTTAAAGAAAACAAATACAAATCTATTATAAAAAATATTAAATGGGGCTGAGCCCCGGTGGTGTAGTGGTTGTGCGCGGGACTGCGGCCCACTGAGATGGAGGTTCAATTCCAGCTCCACGGAGCAAAGGCTGGGTCTCCTACTCCCACCACCTGAGGGCAGTGATGCCCCCCCCAAAAAAAACAAACTAGAGAAAAGTTGTGTGTTTCATCGATGCTATACTGCACTCTGACTAGATCTTCTCTTCTTTGCGACCCTGCTTTTTTTGGGGGGGAGGGGCATCACTGCCCTCTCTTTGTGACCCTTCTTGAGGGGATGTTCAATTGTCTACAGATGAGTTTTGGATCTCCACTCCATGCCCTCCCACACCCCACCCCTCCCAATTCACATTAGGTTTGATTTTGTTCTGCATCTCAGATACCTGATATTTTGTCCCATCAACACCTCATGATCACACAGGCTGGTGTGCTTCTTACATGTGGGCCTTTTTTTTTTTTTACCATTTTAAAGTTATTTCAGTTTTATAATATTTTCTACTTTCTCTTTGATTGAGGTTTTTCTGTTTTGTTTAGTTATTGTGTTGTTTGTTTGTTGCTCCCTGATAGTGTTTTGTATGATTTTCTGTATATAAAATCCAGGATAAATAGATCTACAAAGACAATATCTGGATTGATAATTGCCTAGGGCCATAGTAGGAAAAACTGGGGAGAAATGAGGAACTAACAACAATATGTATGAAAAGAAAATATTCTGAAACTGATTGTGGTGATGCTTGCATAAATCTTAATATGACAGAATTTTTAAATTGAATGATATGTGAATTATATGACAATAAAGCTATTTTGTCATCATTTTATTGGTGGTTCATGCAACTCTTATAGCAATTCATACATATATCCATATATCCATAAATGTCAAGCACATTTGTACATTTGCTCCCATCATCATTCTCAAAACATTTTCTTTCTACTTGAGCCCTTGGTATCAGCTCCTCATTTCCCCCCTCCCTCTCCTATCCGCTTCCTTCACGAACCCTTGATAATTTATAAATTACTTATAAATTATTTAGTTATAAATTATTTATAAATTATTTTGCCATGTCTTACACTGTCTGATGTCTCTCTTCACCCACTTTTCTGTTGTCCATGATCACATAGGCTGGTGTGCTTCTTCCATGTGAATTTGGTTGCTTCTCAGTTAGGTGGCCGTTTGTTTATCTTCAAGCCTTTAAGACCCAGATTCTATATCTTTTTATAGCCAGGCATCATCACCTTTCTTTACCACATTTGCTTATGCACCCTTTTTGTCTTCAACAATCATGTCTAGAATCTAAGCATCATGGAATGCCAGGTTAATAGAACAAAGTGTCTTGCCTTGAGGGAGTACTTGTAGTAGAGGCTCAATGTCCATCTGCTGCTTTGATATTAAACATATATATATATACACACATAGATCTATTTCCCCATCATATGTAAATATATTTACATATGTACATTCATGTATTTAGACCTCTATAAATACCCTCTGCCTCCTAGGTCTTTCCTCTATTTCCTTTTACTTTTCTCTCATCCCACTATGCTCCACCTTCATTTGGATTTCAGTAATTCCTCTCAGTTATATTGCCCTTGATCAAACCCTACCAGGCCTCCTACACCCTCCTCGCCATCAATTTTTGATCACTTGTTGTTTAATAAAACTATTTTTAATCTGTGTGGCTGAGCCCTGGTGGCATAGTGGTTGTGTGCAGGACTGCAGCCCACAGGGTTGGCAGTTAAATCCAGCAGCAACTCTCCAGGAGCAAGGCTGGGCTTCCTACTCCCACCAGGGCAGTGATGCCCCTCCCCCAAAAAAAACTATTTTTAATATGCTGTGCTTTTAACAATTTTTAAAATTGTGAATTGGGTGAAGATTTATAGACTATCATTTTGCTTTCAAAAAGTATACATATTTTGTTTCATCTGATTCATTGCAATGCCTTCGATGTAACATCACTTACCCACTTCCTTCTTGTGTTTCTTGTTGACATTCCTACATTTCCCCCAGTCCTTCTGAACTTATCTTTGAATAAATTATTTCCTTTCATAAAATCTCAAGTGGTTGTTTAGTTTTGGGTGTGCATACTTCATTAGTAGTACATGAAGGTAACTCAGGGCCATCGTTTCAGGATTTTCATCAATCTCTACCCAACCAGTAAGCTTGCTTGGTCTCTTGTGACTTTGAGTTGTCTTCCATGTTTCTCCCCCACTCTATCCAGGATCTTCTAGTGTGGTCCTTTTCAGAGCAGTCGATAGTGGAAAATGCCATTTAGCTGCTCTTGACTCCAGATCGCAGAGAGTGATGTTCACGTGATCTACTGTTCCATTGACCTACTTGTTTCCACGTGTCTGCGATGTTCATGACCCTTCTTTCCTCTAGATGGGAGACACCAATGGTTGTACCTTAGATGACTGTTTATAAGTCTTTAAAATCTCAGTTTCCATTCACCCGAGGCGAATGTAGAATATTGTCTGTGTGAACTATGCTATTCCAACGGACTTTGGAATAGCCTGCAACCCCAAGAGAGACGACACATTTCCTGGGCACAAAACATGAATGTACAATTTACCTAAGGTGACAACCAGGCATCCAATAACCATAGGAAGGAATGTTAGCTATCATTAGCCATAAGAGGAATACAAATTAGACCATCAATGAGAGATCGTCTCACATAAAACAAAATAATAAGTGCTGGAGAGGATACAGAGAAACAAGTACACTTTTTCATTGTTGTTGAGACTCTAAAATTGTTAAGCCACTATGAAATCAGTATGGCACATCCTTAAACGAATGCAAATACAAGTACCTTATTATCCAGAAATCTCTCTACTGGGTATATACTGTAAAGAAATCAAGAATACAGCATGAACAGACATAAGTACACCTATGTTTGTTGCAGAAATTTCCATAATAGAAAAACAACTAAAGCCCAAACTCTAAAAGAATGAATAAGCAAGCTCTGTTACATGCACATGGTTGAATATTGTGCATCAACGAAAACCAGTGACAACACTCTTAAATACCACAATACATGGACAAAGCTACAGAACATTAAGCTAGCAAACTCAGTCAGTCTTACAAAAATGGCTATTTTTTTTTAGTTCCGAATGTTTATTGTTTACCACCTACTTAATTTTAAGCCTTGAATCTGTGAGTCAAAAACAATTTATTTGATATAACATCTAAAACACCTAAGGACAATGCAAAGTTTGCGACAATGTTTGCGAGTTTCTAGTTGTTTTTTTCAGGTCCACTTATTACTCTATTATAAGTATATCCTGAACACAAAATGGTGGATGTCTAAGACAATTGGACTCACAAAATAAAAATTCCAGGTTTAAAAGCAGGAATTTTCTTCCAAAAGCAAAGCGTGTTACCAATAATGATCTCTTCCTTTGACACTGGGTCACAATGCTTTATTACATTAGCTAGGTAAGAAATTCCTTCCTCCCTGACGGAAACCACGCTCTACCTAGAAGTTTTAACTTCTGAATTGTATAATTTTTTTAACAAAAGGTGCCAACTTCTCTTTCTGTCAGTTCCTTTTGGAAATCCAGTCACTCGCTACCATTAATTGGGCTTGCTACATGATCCGACCCACGGATCAGTCAACGTGGGTTCCTGAAAGGGGGACTGGGAATGGAGAGGGCAAGAGACACAAGAAATGGAGACAAGACAGGATTCTGATCAAGTCTCATTTATTGAGCCAAAAGGTAGGGTTAATATAGGCTAGCAACAGGAAGGGGAGGTACGGAAATGAGGAGTAGGGATAATCAGCCAATCATACACATACCTTCAAAGAAACGGCGGGGGGGGGGGGGAACGGCGGGGAAGCAGTTCTCAAGCAGGTCCGCATGCTAACTAGGTGAGCTCAACAGGTCCGCATGCTAATTAGGTGAACTCAACAGGTCCACATGCTAGTTAGGTGAACTCAACAGGTCTGCAAGCCGTTACAATACAAAAGGTCAATAAAGGCGTCACTGAGGGATGGGAACAGCATTCGGCTTCCCACAGCTACATACCGTCATATATGGCATTGTTAATCATTTCCTTCATCAGGAAGGTTGGTCTTCTCTTGATTTGCTATTTTCCTTTGTCTTGTGGAAGAAACTACAAATAAGGGATAAGGTAATTCCTTCTTTCTTCTGTATCCTTTACTTTTGTTTATGTCATGACTGCCATTCTCACTCTGATATGTCCTTCTCTGTGACTATCTATTTAAGAGTGCAACTTTGGGGGCCCAAGCAAACAAACCCATTTCTAACTAATTTTGTTGTTGTTGGATGCTTTTCAGTTGGTTTTGATTCATAGTGACGCTGTGCACAAAAGAACAAAACACTGCCCGTCCTGCACCATCCCCACAATTACTCCTGTGTCTGAGTCCCTCGCTGCCACTACTTGTGGCACCTTGTCCAGGATTTTCTCTCAGAGATAACTATTTAATGACACCATTGATAAAGAAAAATACTTGGTTTATGCACCAATAGGTAGCACTTTGATAACTATAAGGAGCCAGGGAAAGGGGTAAGGAACAGGAAGAGGAGAGGGATAGGTAATCGATAATCAAGGAGGGGAAGAAGGAGGGATGAGCTGGAGGATGATAAAGAACCACATATATGGAGGGTTTAACAGGATATTGTTGATTTCTTTCTTTCTTTCTTTTGAGATGGTCTATGTTTCTTTAAAAAAAAAAATCCCTCCAGACTCCTTATCCCTCAAATCTAAATAGTGGCCTGACTGGTTTTTGAGAGAGAGATAGAGAGAAAGAGAGAGAGAGAAGTAAAATTGAATTGGCACTTATACTTAATCCACATATCACACTATTCGATAATCCCATCGTATCAGAAAGCATTATACAATCATTACCACAATCGGTTTCAGAACATTTTCACCCGCCCCATTAAATAGCCTTTAAAATGAGTTGTGTCATCATCTTCCATTGTAGTGCTCACTTCCTCTCCCACCTTCATAGCTTACTCCTGAAATCCTCTCACCCTCTCCATCTCCCCCTCTCCTACATCCCCTACAAAACCTTGAATCCCAATAAAGAGCAAAACTGAAGTGGTAAGGATGGAATAGTAATAGTAATGGAAATATAAAAATACAAACAATGAGTAAGTAAAAAGGACCACCATCGATATTCTAAAAGCCAAGGGAAAAGTTTTTGTCATGGAACAAGCAAGGGATCCTTGCACCTAGAGCAAATTCAGGTTGAGTCTCGAGGGGGTGGTTAACTGACCAAGAATCAAGTTTGATGCAGCCTGATCAGGAATACAATGATCTGTATTGTATAGTAAGACTGTCCAGATCTTTTCCCGTGGCTAGAGGGGATGTGCCAATGACTTGATCTGACTAGATACTTTACAGAGGGGTTTGGGGCTCCTACTGTCCTCCATAGCCTTCCACAAATTGGGTGTTGACAGTTTTGGCTCTGATCCTTTCTTTTCATCATGTTTAAATTGTATTACTGTCGTCTTTGGGTCACACAAACTAGTAAGCTTCTTTCATGTGGGCTAAGTTGACTCCTCATGCAGACGGCTGCTTGTTTGAATGAGCCTTTAAGACCCCAGCCACTATCCCATCTGCTTTCTTCACACTTTGGTGTAGCTCTCCTGTCTCCAGTGATCATTTCATGCAGGTGAGTATCAAGCAGGGCCATATTATCAGAGCTAACTGGTTTTGGAATGGGGATAATGTTCGGTGGGGTCTCAGAATGCATCTACTTGTCCCTGAAATATGCATGAAACAGGTTTGCTGTGGCAGTTGCATTATGATCAACTCATAATTTGATTTGAAGCCTTTGGTTATGCTTACGAAGTTTTCATAATTTTTCTCTCTGTACTTTATTCATTCATATATTTGTATACTTCTTGAAATTGCACTGACTTCCTCCCCATATAGAAAGCTATATAATTTTACCTTGCATTCCTCCTTTCCATTTTGAAGCTATTACCATTTACAGCTTAATTCTCCCGGTTGCCTGTAATCGGAGTTTTAGCTTTATTTTGCTTTTGTAAAGTCTTTATCTGGGTAGCATTTGTCATCTGTATTAATCTTAGGTCATTGTATGATGTCATTGGTTCTTTATCAGAGAACTCTAATGTAAGACACTTAGTCTTATGAGTCAGGCATCCGGGAGTACAGATTGGTGGGGCAACAGGTATGCTAGACAGCTGGAGGTGCATTCCTAAGCTTTCTGCCTATGTGGTGAGTCTGTGCGTCTAGGGGTGGGATATGTAGCCTACGACGTGGCCCTCCACCAAGAGAGGGGTGGGTGACCAGGAGCCCTTACTCCTCACTGCTCACCAGGTGGACAGAAGTTCAGTAGATGAAGTTAGGGGAGGGACAAAAGAAGGTGGGTGATTTTTACTACCGGGGGACCTAAAAAAGTTCATAGAAAAATGGAACTAAAAGATAATGGAATTTCCCCAGGAACCTTTTGAAGCCTTTTTGTATGATCCTCGATGGTTAGGGTGTTAACGATGTGGGTTTGTATGCCAAATCCCTAGGAGGGTGAAGGGAGAAGGAGAATGCTCCTTTGGCCATCAGACAAGGTCGCTGGGTACTTCCAATTTGCTAAAGATGAGCAATGGAGCTCTAACCCCAACCCAGTGGTGGTGGAGGTGGGGGCCTGCCCAGGGTCTGATCAGGTGGAGGATTTCCTGTTGACATCTTAAATATCTATTATTTGATGTGTGCTATGCGTCCGAATGTTCAGGAGCTGTTATCACGTTATCCTGTGTCTAAATAATAGCTCCCTCTCTGCTCTATGACTGTTGGGATTTCTGGCGTTTGCTTCCTCTCCCTTCTTCCTCCATTTTGCCTCCTTAGCGGTGGTTCAAGTCCTGCTTACCTTGCTTTGCTCTAAGTATGTCTACCCAGTTTTCTGAATTCCTATTAGGAAATCTCTCTGTGTTCCTCCACCAGGATCACTGCTCGCTTTGCCTCAAGATAGCCACACGGTCGGGCCAGCTGGCAGGGCACCTCCTTCCCATATTTCTTCTTATTCATTGTTTTCTTTCAGTTCCTTCCAGTGATTCTTCCTCTACATACTTCTTTAACCTTTTGTTTGGTGCTCATAATTCAAGGGCTGTCATCAGTATGTTGTTCATTTATCCATCTGGTTGTGGCTGTACAGAAACAGCATGGCATGTATAACTAAGGTGGTTTCTCCTCCTTGCTCCAGATGTTATATACTGTGTAATATCAAACTACTTGCAGGTCTCTGCATACTTTGTAACATACATTTCTGCCACTGCACCTCCTCCTGCTTTTCTGAAATAGTCTTCTCTTCCTTGCTCATCCAGACTACTTGTTTTATGTAGTAGTCTACATATTTTAAACATTTTAAATCCTATTAGTAAAAAGATTTTAATGCTCAAATATACCCTGAATATTTGTAAAACATATACTTTGAACATATGTACTTTAAAAGACATGCAGAGAAATCAAGAGAGATGCACATAAAGAATATTCTTTAAAATAACTTTTATTTTATGACCTCAAACTTTTTTGCTTTCTCTCCCATCCCCATAGCTCCTTTGCCACCTCCAAGAAAAGATTATTAATGAGCTCTTAGATACATGATCCTTAAATATTTTGTTAATGATAAAGACTTCACAATAACATTAGTTACAGTTCAATCATACTTAAATGGAGGGTAGAGTTAGACTTCAACAAGACTTACTGCCTGTGTTAGATTGGGTTGACTAGAGAAACCAATCCAGTGAAATGCCGATAAGTGTAAGAAAGGGCTTTACATTAATAAGTTATTGCATATCAAGAAAGCATTGCAGCCCAATCCAACTCAAGTCCATAAGTCAATACTAGTCCCTAAGTTCCTTTTCAAACACACACAGTCACATGCAACGATGTTGGCTGCAGAAGATCACTGGCCAGTGGGTGCAGTCAAATGAATTCAAGGTTGATGAAAACATGGCAGGGCTCTGGCAGCTCTTGAAGGGGGATGGCAGAGAGGGGGGGGAACTTCCCAGTGTCCCCCTTAAGAGAAGCCCACACCCCCAAGGAGAAACCATCAGGCTGTAACCTACGTGACAGGTTGGCTCGCAGTCCTACATGCTTCTATATCTTCAACTTGGTCTAAAATTAGCACACTTCCATTGAGTTAATTCCAATTGATAGCAACCTTATACAACAGGCTAGAACTACCCCTGTGGGTTTCTGAGACTAATTCTTCATGGGAGTAGAATGTCTTCTTTTTCTCACAACTTGGTCAGAGGGGGTAACTCCAACATTCTTGAGAAATGTTGGGTCTATTTCTTATCATATTTGGAGAGTTCATCCTTGTTTTTACCTCGTGGTGTGAGTAACAGCTTCCACCAAGATTAGGAGAAAGTCAGCTTTGCCTTTGCTTGTTCTCTTACACTTGCTCCATTAGTAAAACCTATAGTCCATACTTTATGTGCAAGAAATGTTTTCCGCTCTTTGATGTCTGATACCTGATCAGACGTCAAACAAGTCATATCATTGTGAATGAATGCGAGTGCAGAGTGGAGACCCAAAGCCCACATGTAGGCAATTGGACATCCCTTACAGAAGAGTCGCAGGGGGAGACAAGCCAGTCAGGCTGCGGTATAGCATGGCTGAAACATACAACTTTGCGCTAGTTCTTTAATGCTTCTTTCCCACCCCTGCCCTGTCCCATCATGATCTCAATTCTACCTTACAAATCTGGCTGGACCAGAGCATGTACATTGGTACAGATCAGAGCTGAAAACACAGCAAATCCAGGACAGATAAACCCCTCCGGACCCATTATGAGAGTTGTCATATCAAGAGGGTAAGGGGAAAGTGGGGAAGAAAGGAGGAACTGATCACAAGGATCTGCATATAATAACTCCATCAGTGGGGGATGGACAGCAGAAAAGTGGGTGAAGGGAGACCTCAGACAGTATAATATAATAATTTATAAATTTATAAATTATCAAGGGTGCAGGAGGGGGAGAAGTTGGGGAGGGAAGGGAAAAATGAGCTGATACCAAGGGCTCAAGTGGAAAGAAAGTGTTTTGAGAATGATGATGGTGACAAGTGTACAACTGTGCTTGACACAATGGATGCATGTATGGATTGTGATAAGAGTTGTAAGACTCCCCAATAAAATGATTTTTAAAAGAAAAAAAAAGGGCTGAGCCCCGGTGGCATAGTGGTTGAGTGCGAGACTGCAGTCTACGGGCTTGGCGGTTCAAGTCCAGCAGTGGCTCTCCAGGAGCAATGCTGGGCAGCTCCCACGACCACCACAGGGCAGTGATGCCCAAAAACAAAACAAAAAGAAAAAAAAGAATTATTTTTAGTAACCAATTTTGTAAGAGTTGATTTTGAAACAAAATAATATAATCTGGAAGTCCACTTACTTAATTGCCATAAAGAATGGAAATTACAAAGAAATAGAAAGGCACGTGTGAAATTTTTCCTTCCATAGGCTATTGTGGGTCATGTACCTCCTTGACATTGGGGCTAAGGAGGGCACCAGTGTCTCTCAGTAAATTAATCATTGATTATACAATTCATTACATTTTTTTTCGCACATCACTGCCCTGGTGGGAATAGGAAGCCCAGCCTTGCTCCTGGAGAGCTGCTGCTGGATTTAAACGATCAGCCCTATGGGCCGCAGTACCGCACACAACCACTGTGCCACCAGGGCTCAGCAAATATAATCCATTACATTTTAAGATAAAAATAAGTTGAATATTTCCAGCACCACCAAAGAGTCATCCTGGGCAGCCACGAGGCCCCTACACCCACTCTTAAGACCACAGTGGTTTGTAGTGCTGTCGAGTTATTGCTAGCTCATAGGGATGATTCTCAACAGAATAAAAAACTGCCTGGTGGTGCGCCAGCATCGCAATTGCCGTTGTGTTTGAGCCATTGTTGCAGCCACAGGGTAGACCCATCTCATTGAAAGCCTTCCTCTTTTTCAATGACTCTCCACTTTACCAAGCATCAGATTCTTTTCCTAGAGACTAGTCTCTCCCCAGAAGGAGCCCTGGTGGCATAAGATGCACATTGGGCTGCCCACTGCGAGGTCAGTAGTTAAGCCACCAGCCTCAGAGTGGAAGCTTTCAATTCCAGTAAGGAATTACAGTCTCAGAAACTCCTATCATGTCAGCATTGACAAGATAACAGTAAGTTTGACTTGGTGAGTCTCTCCCATAACATATGAGAGGAAGCCTCTCTGTCCTCAATCCTGAGGAGTTTGGATTGTACTTTTTTCAAAGAAAAATGTGTTTAGTCTTCTGGCAGTACTTTCAATATTCTTTGTCCAAATCATAATAAAATAGATAAATTCTTCCCCAGTTTTTCACATGCATAAAAAGCAATTAAATATACCATGGTTTGAGTGAGGCATATCTTATTTCTCAAAGCAATGAGCTTGATTTTCAGTACTTTAAAGAGGTTTTCTGCAGAAGGTTTGTCCAATGCGCTGTATTATTTGATGTTGTGACTCTTTCTGTGAGTATTGTGGGTCAAGGAAAGTTCAATCCTGGGCAACTTCATTCTTTTCTCCATCTATAAGGCAGCATGATGCTGCCTGATGGTTCAGTTGTGAGTATTTCTATTTTCTTTACATTGTATTGTAGTCTATTCTCAAAAGCACAGTTTTTGATACTCATCATCAAATGCGCTTCCAGTCATCCAGACCTTCAGGTCATTAATAAACCTTCTTCCAACACTGCTGATGCATTGTATGTATGTACGCTTGGAAAATAATCTTCTCTGGGACACTTCTTTTTCTCTGTACTATCTCCAGAGATCACATAAGGGTGTATCTGTTTATAGGTATCCTCTACTGTATCAGAGTTCCCTCACAGTTGAGAAAAGACAGCAGTCACTTTTTTGGATGATAACTTTTATTCATTTTCATGCTCTTATAAGTCTAAGACCTAGAACAAAGACATCAGTGACTGGGTAAATGCTCACAAAATATGCCTGAATAAGTTCTGTGTGTTTCATTCAGGTGGTTTTCTAAAGAGAGTTAGACACTGTGGCAGTCACCTATTCTGGTGTCAATTTGAGGATTAAGAATGTTGGGGTGGAGTCTATCCTAGCAATCTGGAGATATCCAATGAAACCTGTGTGGGTATCATCTTCTCTTGAGAATTCTGGGAAATGTGGTAATTCCTTCTTGGAAGTGGAGACACTATCTCTCTCAGTTCATTCCCTTGGAGATTCTTGACTGACAAGGCTGGCTCCCTAAGAGACATCCCTGAAGAGAAGCCATGTGCACCTACCCTGATATGTCCAGGAACCTGGACTTGGAGAAGCCATGCAGAGACCCCTGCCAGTGCTGAGATGTTTACCGCCACAGGATCCAAAGGCATTCTACCCTTCTGATTTGTGACCATCCTGCATTCAGTGTCATTGCCTGTGTTTCTTGAGTCTGAAGAAGACTTTATAGACTGGGATTGGACATATAGACTAGGTTAATATCAGACTTGTGGGCTTGGACTGGACTGGGTTGGGATGTTTGCTCAATGTTCATTTCCTCTTGTATATAAACCTCTTTCTTATATACATACGTGTGCTTATGAATTTGCTTCTCTAGTCTACCTGAATTAACACAGATTTTAATGCTTTGAAAACCATTTTTTAGCTGTGTGAACAACAATGCCCCAATCTGCTTCCTCACCAGGAAAATAAAAATGACCGTATCATGCCCATGATGAAAGAGATGCTGGTCATTATAGAACTCAGGCATCTAGCACAGTGGCTGGGATAAGTTAGGGTTTTTTTGTCTCTATTGATTATGGATCCCATGCTTTTTTTTGGGGGGGTGGGGGGCGGGCATCACTGCTCTCCGGTGGTGGGAGTAGGAGGCCCAGTCCCACTGCTGGAATGGAACCTCCGTCTCAGTGGGCCACAGAACCACGCACAACCACTACGCCACCGTGGCTCCCCTGATCCCAGGTTTAAAATAATTCTTGATAATACTATCAAATTAAACTACTGATTTTTAATGCCATCAATAGGCCATGTAATCTGTATTCCTTTGTCCTAAATTGATCCGTTACATGATGTACTTATCCTTATCCTGGTGGCACTGTTGGTAGGCATTGGGCCACTCACTGCAGGCTTGGCTGTTCAAACCCACCACCCACACTGCAGGAGAAGGATGAGGTGTCTGCTTCTGTAAAGGTTTATCGCCTAGAAACTAGATGGAGTTGCTGTAAGTCAGAATTGACTTGGGCTGAGCCCTGGTGGCCTAGTGGTTGTGTGCTGGACTGCGGCCCACAGGGTTGGTGGTTCAAATCCAGCAGCAGCTCTCCGGGAGCAAGACTGGGCTTCCTACTCCCACCAGGGCAGTGATGCCACAAAAAAAAAAAAAAACCAGAATTGACTTGATAGCAGTGGGTCTAGTTTTGCTTTTGTCTTTTGCAGGGTGGTTACCTGTGGCTGCTTCCCCAAACCCAACCTCACTGCCAGTGAGTAAATGCCAACTCCTATTGACCCTAGTAGACATATGGCCTTCTGAGATGGGAACCTTTCAAACTACTGACCTTACGAATCACAAGCCATAAGGACTCCTTAAAGGTACCATATTCTGCTATTTCTCATCCCTAATAAGCTACTTTTCTGTGCAAAATATATCAGAATTATTGGCAAAAGGAGCCACTGTAAGTTTCACTAACACTAATCAATTAAAAAATTTTACATTGCTACCTCTTTTCTTTCATACTTCAACAGTTTTAATTTCTTTAAAAGCTGGAAAACGAAGGCAATACAAAACAGGGGAAAAACAATGGAGTTCACCCAAAATACCATAATAAGCAGGCAGTTCATACTTTCACAGGCACACATCTTTACATAAATAGGATAAGTGGAGTCACTTCATTTTAGTTTTAAAATAAAAATTTTATTGTGACTTAGGTGAAGGTTCACAGAACAATTCTCAGTTTTGTATTCAACAATTCATACACATTTTGTTTCAGCTCAATCACTTCGATCCGGCAAAGTGCCATGAATTGTCACACCTCCTCCCAGTGCTTCCTGTTGCCCTTCCTCCTTTTCCTTGGGGAAATGCTGCCCTGTGGATTTTAAATGATTGGAGAGTTGACCACAGGGATGAGTTCCATTCCAGATCTAAAGGGTGACTCAGGGACATAGCCTTGGAGGTTCATTTTATTTGGGGCACGTTCCAATTTCCCTGTACAAGGTACAACCCACTTACTTGCTCATTTGAGTCATGTCACATCAGCAAGTGAAGGTCCTGAAAGCTTTGCTCCATTCATGGCGTGAAGGCCAGCTCTACTCTGAGAAGTCAGCGCTTCTCCGGGTGTATTTTGAGTATTTTCTAACCTGAGTGGCTCATCTAGCACTGGGCCGGACAATGTTCCACGGCTACTCACAATGTTTGTACTGGCCAGTTTGGGGTTGTTTTTTTTTAAACCAGCATAGAGCCACGGCCTCCTTCTTAGTCTACCAGCTCAGCTGATACCAATTCACCATGGGTGACACTGCTGGTATTTGTTTTAAAAGTTTTTTAAAATTGTCAACTAAAGGATGGGTGGTGGTGGTGTTACATTTTAGATAATCAGCTTTAAATTCAACAGTGTAAACTATATATCAACCCCTGCAATAGCTTGCTCTACCCAAACCTCATTGACTACTCCTCTTTTACAGATGAATTTTTTTGTTTTTTTGCTGTTGGTGTCTTGGTTTATAGGCCTGTTCCTGGAGCTATTTGGGGCACTGATTCAGAAAGTTGTATGGGATAGACCACATAAGCTCTAGTTTTCTTAGATAGAGTGTTCCGCTATATTTTCAGCTATTAAGCTAATTTATCAATTTATCACCTTAGTTTTAAATATAAGAATTCAGACCCCCAAGTTACATCATAAGGTAACTATGTGAAAAACATTAGAAATATCTGAAAAAGAATTAGATACTAAAGGACACCCAAGGGAAGCTATGGTGGCTGCCATAGTTGGTTACTCATTGAACTGCCAATCATAAGGACAGTGGCTCAAACCCACCAGTCACTCCACAGTCTCTAAAAGACTTAAAGGTCAAGAAACCAAAAGGAGTATCTATTCTCTGTCCTATAGGGTCACTATGAATTAGACCTGGTTAAATGGCAACAAGTTTTTCTTTTTCGTATCGCTATCTATGCAACAGATACAGACTACACGTTGGATGCTGCAAAGTCAGAGCATAGTCTGAGAAGAGTAGAAAATAAAAAACACAATTGAAAAGGCAAATTTATGGAAGATGTGAGGGCAATTTCATGTCAAAAAATTTAAGAGTTCATAGCGATTTTCATCAATATTTTGAAGATATAAAATTTTCTTCTTCAAACCTTGCAGTAAAAATTTAAGAACACATTTTAATGGATAGATGCCAATGAATAATTTAACTTTCAGAGGTAACTTTTTAAGCTTCCTCATAAGAAAAATTTCCAGATTTTCTTTTAAGAGTTTCTGTGCACAGCGGAGAAGCTGTGCCATCTCGTAATAAGACTGTTGTGCCATCTTGTAATAAGACTGGGAATGTTTAATTTTTATAAAGGAGTTTGAACTCTGAGAGACCCACTTTGGGTTTTTATAACATTTCAATAATTGTTGTACGGAACTCACTACACATCGATTATGACTCATAGTGAATCGATAGGAAAAGGTGGCGGGGCACCTGTGGGTGTCTGAGGCCATAAAGCTTTAGGGGAGTAGGAAATCTCATCCTTCCCTTGCAGCCAGTGTCTTCAAATAGCTGACCTGATAGTTGACAGTCAAGCATATGACCCACGGAAGCATCATCAGGGCTCCTTAGTTATTAGTCTGTAACTCTTATTTTGGGTCCCTTTTAAGGTAACTAATTGGAATTGCCATTCAGTTTCTAATAAAGACGAAGTGATGGTTGAGGACAATTCCAAGTTCATGTAATGTGCACTGTTCCAATATATCTTTGAATCAAGTGATCTTGTGTGAAGTATAACTTGACCTAAATAGTGAGTACAGCATAAACGGCTTTAAATAAAGTCAGTGTGTACTTCCTCTTTGTCAGGCTAGCTAACGCTACATTAAAATATGCTAATTTTATGGGTGAGCAGAGAGTGGCATATGGCATATGTTCTGCATCTCAAAAGCTAGAGCTGATAGGAAAAAAATGTGTGCCATTTTTGGAATTATCAAGTCAAATATAGTGGAAAAACAAGTCTAGCATTTGAGGCATCAAAATGTGTTCACCAGTATGGACACTTGGGTTGTTTCCATATTCTTGCTATTATGATTAGGGCTGCAATGAACATGGATGTGCACCTGTCTATTTGTGCTCTGACTCTTATTTCTGTCAGATATATTTATTTTGCAAGGCACAAACCGAGTAGGAATATGGCTTGAGCATACAGAAGCTCTATACCCAATTGCTTGAGGTCACGGCGTATTGCTTTCTATAGCGGTAGCATAGAGTACTACTTCTTTATGGAAGGCAGAGTAATCTCATTAAGAAGAGACTGGCCCGAAAAATTCAGGTATAAAGTCCATCTCAGTTGTTCTGTTTACTATTTGTGTGACCTTGAGCAGTATATTTATCCTAATCTGTACACCCACCACCCTCCTCCACAATCTTTCTTTCTTTCTTTTTTTCTTTTTTTTTAAGACTAATAATATTGCTTTCTTGGGATGGGCAGTGAGGGTGGGAGAGATGAATAAGCATTCTAAAAACATTTATTTTTCCTCATTCTTACTCTTCACTTGGACCTTTGTTTGTTTGTTTGGGGGGCATCACTGCCCTCTGGTGGCCATGGAAGCTACCCAGCCTTGCTCCTGGAGAGCTGCTGCTGAATTTGAACCGCCAAACCCTTGGGCCGCAGTCCCACACTCAACCACTGTACCACCGGGACTCAGCCCGGACCTTGATATTAGACAGCACCTTAATTTCCTAGAACTGCCCTAACAAAGTGCCACAATCGTGGTGGCTCAAAACAACAGAAATTTATTCTGCCATAGTTGTATAGGCTAAAAGTTTGAAAACAAGCAGTGAGTAACATTGGCTCCTGCTCGACGTCTCTGAGGGAGAGTCTATTACAGGCCTCCTTTAGTTTCTGGCATCCCATACCTTTGACATTTCTTGTCTCATAGATTCAACACTCCAAAATGTAAGTTTTGTTGTCACAATGTGTTGTTCTCTGTGTCTCTTCTCTTCTTGTAAGGCCACTGATCAAAAAAGAAATTAAGGGCCATCCTAATGATCTCTTCTTTACTGATTAAATCTGCAATGATCCTAGGTACAGTTAGGATCACAGTCTGAGAATCTATGGATTAGGGCTTCAACATACATTTTTGAAGGATACAATTCATCCCTAGGCTTCCCCAGAGTTCATGACTAAAGAACTCTTTTAGCTTAACATTCCAGATTGGAGCACAGAGACAGCATCTCATATGTTGAAAAGACACTATAGGTGTTTAAGACATGTAGGCAATGTCAATAAGGACCTAAGAAGAGTTTGCTCCCTGAATGAAGTTTTGAAGGGCAGACTATATTCACTTAAACTGCAACCCATTATAATTGCTACCCGTGTTATTAAACCTACCTTAATTTCTTGTTATTTCATTTTAAAATGCAGCCAAGTGATTTTTTAAAAAGTCACTCAATCAATCGAGCACGTACTTTCTTCATTTGCAAAAACAGCTTAATTTTTTTTTTTTTTATTTTACTGGCTTGCTGTAAAGACCAAATGATATAATGGTTGTCAAAGTGCTCCATAAACTGCAAAATGCTCTGAAAATGTTTTCTTTAGAAATGCAGGCTATAGGCTGAGCCCCGCTGGCGTAGTGGTTGTGCGCGGGACTGCGGCCCACTGGGATGGAGGTTCGATTCCCGCTCCCAGGAGCAAAGGCTGGGCCTCCTACTCCCACCACCAGGGCAGTGATGCCTAAAAAAAAAAAAAAAAAAATGCAGACTATCTGAAACGGGTTCATTCTGTATTTTAAGTTATAACTATTAGCTATATATTTTCAAACTTTGTACTATAAAGTAGATGATAGCTTATACATCAGATAATTTTTTACGCATCCAACAACTTGTTAAACTTAATGGTTGCTCTGCTTTATACTCTCCTTTTTCCTCTTCTCCTTCTTATAGTGCCTTCCCTTTTGTACCATAGTTAATACCGGCCTGCCCTCTAACAAATTGCTTTCCTTTCCCTTCTTTTCCTTCCCACCCCTGGCATCCATCACAGTCTGTTTCTTTTCATATGAAAACCTTTTCGATTTATTTTCTGTAACAGTAGTGTCAGAGAATATTGGTGCTTTTGTGTTCAGCTAACTAATTGTCCTCCAAACAGTCCATGTCATGAGATGTTTGACAGTTTCATCATTTTTCTTTAACACTGTGTAATATTCCAACGTGCTTATATACCAAAGCTTATTGATCCCTTCTTCCACTAACTACCCTTTAGTTTTGCCCATCTTCTTCTGATTATGAATAGTGCTGTGATGAAGATGTGTGTGTATGTGATATACACACATAAACATGTGTGTATATGTCTGTTTTTGCAATGCTCTTTATTTTTGCAGGGCATATACCAGGTAACACTATGATTTTTTTTAATTCCTAATTGTTTTTGAATGTGCACTGCCACTTTCCATAATGATTGTATTGTTTTACACTACCACAATCAATATACAAGGGTTTCAATATCTATTCAAACCTTCCAGCAATTGTCGTTTTCTACTTTTTTGAACTTTACTATCAGTTTGGGGGTGAGGTGGGATCTCATCATTGTTTGATTTGAACCTCTCAGATGGGTAGTACTGGCATTTCTCCTTATTAGTTGTCTACCTGCATGTCATCTTTGGTGAACTGTCTACTCATGTTCTTTGCAAATCTTTATCTTGTTGATGTGTTGAAGTTTTCTACAGATTGGAGAGATTAGTCTTTTGTCCAATATGTCACTGTCAAAATTTTCCCCCATCTACGCATTCTCTTCAAACTCTTTGTGAAATATTTGGGAGCATAGAAGTTTCTTAATTTTCAGAGGCCCCAGCCATCTATCTTGTCTTCTGCTTGTTTTTCATGTTTGAGCATGCTTTTCATGATTGAAAGTGCACTTATGCCACATATTAGGGTCCCTAAGTTTGTCACTATTTTTTCACTGATAACCTTTATAATTCTAGAGTTTTCATTAAGGTCTTTAATCCACCTCGAGTTAATTTTATGTATGTGGACTAAAATACAGATGCTGATATATTTTGGACAAATGGAAATTTAATTTTTCCAGCACCATTTGTTGAAGAGACTGCCCAATGTAATGTGTTTTATTTGTGTAAAATTAGTCTGTACATGAGTGAATTTATTTGACTTACTATATTCCATGTATCTATTCTTGTACCAGTACCAGATTATTATGACTACTGCAGCTGTGTAGGCTTTGATTTGGAAGTGGAGGCCTCTTCCTTTGTTCACTGCTTGCTGTTATTGTTTCTCAATAGTTATTTTGGTTAATAGTACTTTGCTTATCCTAAGCCGCTTTCTTTTCCATATAAAGTTGGTGATTAGCTTTTCAATTTCTTTAGTTAAAGAACGATGCTTGGGCCTGCATTGGAATTGCATTGTATTTATAGATCTCATTGGGCAATATTGATATCTTAAAAGTATTGTCCACAAACACAGTGTATTCTTTAGTTTATGTAGGTCTCTTTTGTTTTCTTGCAGTAATGTTTTGTAATTGTCCCTATACAAGATTTTTGTTTCCCTAGATATGTTTATTTTTTTATGGCTATTGTAAATAGTATCGTTGCCTTGTTTCCCTTTTGGAGTTTTTCTAGTATACAGCCATCTTATTGATTTTTTTTTTTTTTTGGTTTGCTGATCTTATACCCTACCACATTACTGAATCCTTCAATTTGTTACTAAAAGTTTCTTGTCATGTATTAAGGATTTTAAAAACTGAACATAAGCTTATTATGTGCAAATAGTTATTTTCTCTTCAACTTTGCCAATTTGGATGCCTTTGATTTATAATTGGCTTCTACTAACTATAGCAGAGACTGCCATTACAATATTGAATAAGAGTGGAGATAAAGGGTGTTTCTTTTGCAAGGGAAATGCTTTTAGTCTCTCCCCATTGCATGAGATGTTGACAGCTAGTTTTACATATAGGCTATTTATTATCGTGAGGAACTTGCCTTCCATTCCTATTTTGTCGAGTGCCTTTTATCAGGAAAATGTGTTAGATGTTGTCAAATGCCATTTCTGCTTCAATCGACATGATCATCTGGTTATTTTCCTTTGTTTTACTTAATTACGTCGATTATTTTTCTAATGTTGAACCATCCTTGGTTATCTGGTATGAAACCCACTTGGGCATGATGTGCAATATTTTTATATTTTGTAGGATTTGATTGGCTAGCACTTTGTTGAAAATTTTTGTATCTATGGTCATAAGATGTATGGATCTATAATTTTCTATTCTGGTAACATCTCTCTCTGGGTTTGGTATCAGGATTATGGTCACAATGGAAAATGAAAGTTGAGGGTTTGCAGTCCTTTTTTAACTTGGGGGATAGTTTCAGTAGAATTGGTATCATCTCTTTGAATGTTTGGTAGAATTTTCCACTGAAACTGTCAGGTCCTGGACTTTTTTCTTTTCTTTTTTGGGGTGGGGAAGAGAGGGTGAGTTTGTTATTGACTAGATCAATTTCTTTTTGTTATATACCATTCAGGTTTTTTTTTTAAAGTCAGTCTGTATAACCTTAGGTAGAAGGTGTATTTTTGCAAGTTTGTCCATATATTCTAGGTTTCTGAATTTGCTGGAAGTACAAACCTTCATAGCATTTTTGTTGTCTTTTGTATTTCTATCATTTTAGTTATGTCCACTATATCCTCGCTCCTACTTCATTTCTTATTTTATTCCCCCTTACACCCACTTCATTTCTTATTAGTGATATTTGTATCATCTCCTTTTCCTTTGTTAAGTTTGCCATTGGTTTGTCCATTTTTTTTCCAAAAAAAAAACCCCAGCTTTTGTCTTGTTGATTCTTTTTATTTCTTTTTATCCATTTATTTCTGTTCTAATATTTGTTTTCTTCTTGTGGCTAAAGATTGATTTTGCTGCTCTTCTAGGTGTTGGAGATTTTGGATTAAAGTGTTGACTTTGGTTCTTTTTTGATATGAGCATTTATTGCTATACACTGCCCTATGAATACTGTTTCAGCTGTGTCTCAAAGGTTTTCGAATATTATGCTTTCATTCTTGTTTGGTTCAAGGGATTTCAAATTTTCATTCCTATTTCTTCAACTACCAATAATATTTCAGCAGTATTACTCAATTTCCATATACTTTATTTTTCCCCTTTTGATCTTCCCATCATTGACTTCTGTGATAGTTTTTGTGCATGTGTGGGTGTGCCAACAGGGTTCCTGTTAGGGAATATGGACAGAGGTTAGCCTGTCAATCAGGTCACAGCCTGATAACTTCCTTGGGAGTGCGATGAAGATACACAGCTCATCGGAGGCTAGGATTCTCTCTCTCTCTCTCTCTGACTTGTCCTTCCTTCTTGCAGGCCACCCTTAAAGCTGCTGGAGTCCTGCCATGTTTTCCAGATATTGGATTTGCACTCATTGTGCAAATGTGTGATCTTCACACATTCTACAACATGGTATGTGACTGTGAATCTCAAGAGGAACTTACAGAATATTATCAGACTTTTGGACCAGAATTGGACTGAGACGAACGTCACTGGATTTGTTTCTCTAGCAAATCCAGCCTAACACAGTTTCCAACTTAATAATAGCATTATGATTTCAGAATATGGCTTATACTAATATATGGTTTATTCTAAAGAACACAGCACGGTGTGCTAGAAAAGAACATATATTGTACTGTTCAAGAGTGGAGTGTTCTGTAAATGTCTAAGAGGTCAATTTAATGAATTGTGTTGTGTAGTTCTTCTGGGTAGCTCATGAGCTTCTTTCTAGACAGAATGAGTTTCTTTCATTCTATCCTTCCTCTCAAAACAAAACAAAAGCTCTCAAACAAAAAACAGCCATTAAACTGATCCCAATTCAGTCACCCTACAGGCCAGGGTAGAACTAACTGCCTGCTGGGAGTCTGAGACTGTAACCCTTTAGGGAAGTGGAAAGTCTCCTAATATTTATAGTAGTGTTGTCTATTTCTCTCTTTCTATAAAACTATGAGTTTGGTTCATGTGTTTTGAAAGTCTTTCTTTGAGTACATATTTACTGTGTTACTTATTGTACAATTGCCATTTGATATTCATGTAGTAACCTTTGTCTCTTGGTGGCATTTGCTTTGAATCCTATTTTATCAGAGATTAATATTGCCACTCCTGATTTTTTATTGCCATTAACATGATACAATTTTCTATCTTTTAATTTTTAGTCAATTTTATCTTTGTTTTATCTTTATGTAATGCTTCTTGTAAGCAGCATTTTGATGAGCCCTTTATTTTTTTAGTCTTTTTCAAAAATGATTTTATTAGGGCTCTTTATTCTTTTAAAGAATTTATTGTGAATTAGGTTGGAGCTTACATTTCAGATAATCATTTTGTATTCTGCAATTTGAATAATTTATCAACACTTCTGGGCCTGTTTTTTTAATCCATTGTGCTGCTCCATGTCTCTTGCCTGGTGCATTCAATCCATTTACTTTCAGCGTCATTATGGATAGGTATGAGTTTGACACTGTCATATTACTGTATTTTTTTTATTTATTTCTGTGTTCCTCATAATATTCTGTGCTGAGATAATTTTGCTTGTGGCTTTCCTTTCTGTTAGTTTTTGCCATAGTTTTATTATATTCCAGGTCTTTGTGTTTTCCTCTTTTTTATTTTGATGGGGCATATGCATTTTCTTTGAGGTTGTCCTGTCTTCTCAAATTCAAATCAGTTTGATCTCTTTCAAAACCTCCTTGAATTAATTTCCATTTGAACATTTTACATCGGCTGTATTCCTTCTATTTACTTTGTAATTGTCTTCATTGCAGCTTGACGTCTCTGACACTCTATTTTCAACCTTGCAGGCTCGTTTTGATCATTACAATGTCGAGCTGATCCCAGCCGAAGTAAGGACTCCTCATCAAAGTGGTTTTCAAGATATGCATATAAAGAGGATGGTGCATGTTTCATGGGCATTTTTTCTGGTTCTCTATCGAATTGCTTCACAGCCTTGGTTAGTGGATTGTGTGGGCTGAAAGTATGAGTTCGTCTACATCTTGGTGTTTATTCTTGCATCAGTGGCCTCATACAGCACTTGTCCTTTTGGGACTGACTAATTTCACTCAGCATCTATCCACTGATGGGAATTCTGACTGTTTCCAACGTCCTGTTAATCGTCAGCTGTGCTTCAATGAACATAGAAAACATAGATCTGCTCTTGATTTGTCTCATTTCTTTGGGGTATATGCCCAGCAATGTTATTACTGGGTTGTATGGTATTTCTATTGCCGGTTATTTTAGGAATTACCATATTACTTTCCACAGTGGTTATACATATTTAAAAGCCCACCAGCAGCATAGAATAATCCCAATATCTATACACCTTCACCACCATTTGCTGTTTTCTCTTTAAAAATTAGGCTATGCTGTGGGTGTAAGATGGTATCGAATTTCTGTTTTGGTTTGCATGTCTTGGGAGCAAAAAAATTTTCTCATGTGCCTGTCAGCCATTCGGATACCATCCTTTGTGGATTGTCTATTGAGGCCCTTGCCCACATTTTAAGTGGGTTATTTTTTTATTGTGGTCTTGTAAAATTTAATAGACTTTGCTAATTAGTCCTTTGTCCATTATGTCACTGCTAAATATCTTTTCCCAATCCACAGACTCTTGTTTTACGATTTTGATGAATTTTTTCCAACAGTTTTATTGGCACATAATTTACATATCATACAATTCAATAATTTAATTATATCCAAGAGAATTGTACATCCTTACCACATCTATTTTAGAGAATTTCCCCACCTCCATGGTTAACTACCCTTTAAAATGAGTTGTGCTATCACAATCCATTCTAGTGTTCCCCTTCATTATTTACTGGGGAAATCCCTTTTCTCTCCCTACCACCACCCCCCTAAACTTCCCCTAATCTCTTGTATCATTTATTATCATTATGCACCCATACTTCACAGCTGGGGAAACAAACAAAAAACAATAACAAAATCACACTAAGGTGGTAAGGATAAAATCCTAATAGGATAAACACAAAGATACAAATAATGTTTAAGAAGGAAAAGACTTCCGTCAACATTCAAAAAGCCAGGAAAGAATTTTGTTATGGAGCAAGTAAGAGATACTTGAACCCAGAACAAGTTCAGCTTGCATCTATAGCAATGGCTCTCAACCTGCCTAATGCTGTGACCCTTTAATGCATTTCCTTATGTTGTGAACCCCAAACATAAAAGTATTTTTGTTGCTACTTCATAACTTTGATTTTGCTACTGTTATAAATTGGATGAGCCCTGTGAAAGGGCCGTTTGCCCCAAAGGGGTCGCAACCCACAGATTGAGAACCGCTGGTCTATAGGGAGGTCAAACGACCAAGTATTGAATTTGATCCAGCACAATCATAATTACAATGGTCTCTGCATGATAGTAAGACTTTTCAAGACTCTTGTCTGTGGCTAGAGTGGATCTGCCAGCAGCTCATCCTAACTAGTCACCCTAGCATATGGGTTTTGGGATTCCAACTTCCTGATAACGCTCCACAAAGTGGGTGCTTGTAATTTTAGCTGACACTTGTGATAGGTAGTCTTGTTGTACCAACCTGGCCAAAGAAGATAGGCAGGTTTGTTGTGACAACCTGGCCAATGAACACATGTGAGATCAATTGAAGGACTGAGATATAAATGGCTCAGTGATTCCCATGCTTTTTCTCTTGCTCTTGGATCTTCAGACCAGCGCAGTCTTGTTTGTCCTGTGCTTTAATTTCCAAGCTACACTACTCGTAGGACACCTAATCTGTGGACTGTGTTGTTGTGAGTTGAAGTTCCTTCAAGCCCTGCATCACCATGCTCCTGGAATATACATCTCTTAAGCTGAGGACTGTCAGACTCTCATCTGGCTGACTGTTGGTGACCTGCCTTGCTGTTTGTGGCCAGATAGCCTGAATTGTTCTGCAGAGGACTACTCTGTGGCCCTAAAGACTCGAAGCACTGCCAGTGTACTAGCTGTCTCACGCAAGTGAGTTGCACCCAGCCATTTGTACTGCTTTAGTTAACTGTATATTTCTTATGTTAGATATCTCTCTATCTATTTATATATTATTTATATATATATATATTTATATATTTATAATTATTAGGGTCCTGGTTTTGCTTCTCTAGAGAACCCTAACACACACTTTTTGAATTTTGCAGTTGTCACCTTAGGATCACACAAGTTGATGAACACTTAAAGGAATACTTTTTTGATGCATACAAATTTTAAAAATTATTTTTTAAATCATTTTCATGGGGATCCTTATAGCTCTATCAATCCATATATCCATTCATGTGCCAAGCACATTTGTACATATGTTGCTGACATCATTTTCAAAACATTTTCTTTCTACTTGAGCCCTTGGTATCATTTCCCCTACCCCACCCTCCTTCCTCATGAACCCTTGATAATTTATCAATTTTTTTTTATGTCTTATACCAACCTGTCTCCCTTCATCCATTTTTCTTTTGTTTGTGTCCCTGGGAGGGGGTTATATGTAGATCATTGTGATTGGTTCCCTGCTTCTCTCCCCATCTTCCCCTTCCCCTCCTGATATGGCTACTCTCATTATTGGTCCTGAGGGGTTTATCTTTCCTGGATTCCCTATGTTTCCAGGTCTTATCTATACAAGTGTACATGACCTGTTCTAGTCAGATTTGTGAGGTAGAATTGGGGTCATGATCATGGGGGAGGAGAAAGCATTAAAGAACTAGAGCAGTAGTTCTCAACCTGTAGGTCTTGACCCCTTTGGAAGTCAAATGACCCTTGTACAGCGGTTGCCTAAGGCCATCAGAAAACATAAATAGTTCACAAGATATAATCACATATTGTTTTGTGATCAAACACTATGCTTTAATTCTGTTCAATTTGTAATGATGAAAATACATTCTGCATATCAGATATTTACATGACAATTCTTAACAGTAGCAAAATTACAGTTATGAAGTAGCAACAAAAGTAATTTTATGGTTGGAGGTCACCACAACATGACAAACTATATTAAAGGGTCCCAGCATTAGGAAGGTTGAGAACCACTCAACTAGAGGAAAGCTGAATGTTTCTTCGGTGCTATACTACACCCTGACTGGCTCATTTCTTCTTTGTGACCTCTCTGTAAGGGGATGTCCAATTGTCTACAGATGGTCTTTGGGTCTCCACTTGGCACTCCTCATCATTCACATTGATATGACTTTTTGTTCTGGGTCTTTGATGTCTTATGTCTGATTCCATCAATACCTCATGATCACACAGGCTGGTGTGCTTCTTCCATGTGGGCTTTGTTGCTTCTCATCCAAGTGGTGACTTTTTATCCTCAAGCCTTTAAAACTCCAGACACTATATTTTTTGATAGCCATGCACCATCAGCTTTCTTCATATTGGCTTATGGACAAACAGGCATGTGAAGACACAAAATAATTAATAATAATATAATTGATCAATGTTTCATCAGAGTGGGAGGATGGGTGAGGGATGGGAAAAAAGAGGAGCTGATACCAAAGGCTCAAGTAGAAATTGTTTTGGAAATGTTGATGACAATATGTACAAGTGTGCTTAATACCATTAAATGATGGATTGTTACAAGATTTACAAGAGCCCCCCAGAAAATGATTTAAAAAAGAGAAAAATCCAAGCCCAGTCAATAAGTCCAATATTAGTCCATAAGTTCCTCTTCAGACTCACATGGTTATATAGAATGCAGGAAGAGCACAGGCTTTTATGTACAAAGTCATGTAGTCCTGAGATTGGTGGAAACATGCCAGGGCTCCAGCAGCTCTCAGGGTGGCCAGCAAGTAAGACAGTCAAAGCAGAGGGGTGGGGGGTAAGTTCCTTGGGACCTCTTTATGAGAAGACCATGCCAACAAGGAGGGACATCAGGCTGTGACCTGAAAGTTTGAATGCCCCCTGTGTTAGTCCAGGTAGACTAGAGAAACAAATTCATAAACACACATATGTATATATGATAGAGTTTTATACAAAGGGTAATTGCACATTAAGAAAACATCCCAACCCAGTCCAGTCCAAGGTCATAAGTCTGATATTAGCTCATATGTCCAATACCAATCTATAAAGCTCTCTTCAGATTCATGAAGCACATGCAATGATACCAGGACAATCACAGGTCAGTGGGTGCAGAGTCTTGTGTATCTGGTGGCAGTAGAATAAAGTAACCAGATGTCCGCTTTTTAACAATTTAATAGCATTCTGCAGCATTTTAAAATTAAAATAAATATATTACAATATTACTTTTGCATTCTATGACAGTTTTTGTTGCTCCATATAGACCAAATTTTTAATCAAGCACACACACACACACACACACACACACACACACCTTAAAATCTGGACACTTTACAGTAGAAGCATCCCAGTGCTGGCAAGGGTTTCCATACGGCTTCTCTAGTTTCCAGGGCTCAAAGTCTATCAGTATGATGCCATGTGTCTTTACAGCTACAATGTCTCCCAGGGAGTGTGTGAGAGAGCTGTGTCTCCTGTCACCAAGGAAGTACTACATTTCCAGAATTCTCAGGAGAAGGCCATGCCCACACAGAGGTCTCAATGGCTATTTCCAGACTGTTAAACTGGACTCCACCCATTCATTCTTAATCCTCAAATTGACACCAGATTATGTGACTAATGCATCCCCCACATATATATAGCTGCGAGTTGTAGTTCTGTTTGATTCCTTTGTTAATTTTATTGAGTTTCTTTCTTGTTGTCTTTTTATGGAAGTGGTTTATGGAAATCTCTTATTATTGACAATCTGGTGATTTCTATTTTCATCTCTGAGGATTTGGTTGATGTATTTCTCAGGTCTTTCATTGGGCTCAGACATGTTTATTATGACTCTGTGTTCTATTGGTTCTTTTGATCAGTATGTAATGTTCCTTCTTGTCTCTCATTATGTTGCCTACTTTGAAGTCTAGTTTGTTTGGGATTAATATTGCTACTCCTGCTTTTTTTTTAAATTGCCATTGGCTTGGTAAATTTTTGCCACCCTTTAACGCTCAAGTCTGTTTTTGTCTGTAAGTTTGAGGAGAGTTTATTGAAGGCAACTGATTCATGGTTCTTGTTTCCTAATCCAGTCTGCTATTCTATATCTTTTGATTAGTACATTTAGTTCACTGACATTGTTATTAATTCTAAATGCAGTTAGTTGCTGTCATATCATGTTGTATTTGGTCTTTGTCTTCTTTTTGGTGAGGAGTTTATTCATATACTCATTTCCCCTTTTGTCTTCTTTGGGGTAGTGAGAGTTTATTCATATATTCATTTCCCCTCTAGATCTGTGTTGAGTGTTAGTTTCTGTATTTTGTTACACACTGTGGTGGTCTCATCTTTGTGTTGTTGTTGATTTTCTGACCATAGAGATCTGGCTAAAAGTTTTTGTAATGCTGATTTCGTTTTTTACAAATTTTTAAAATATTTCCTTGGATTGGAATATTTTAGTTCTCCTTCATATTTGATTGATAACTTTGCTGGATATAGGATTCTTGGTTGACAGATTTTTTTCTTTCAAGACAGTTGGTGCTCCATTGTCGTCTTTCCTACATGGTTTCTGCTCAAAGATATGAACTTATTCTGTTTACCCTTGAAGGTGACTGTTTCCTTTCTGCTTTCAAGATTCACTCCTGTTTCTTGAAGATAGATTTTTTTGATTACTCTATGTCTTGACTCCTTCTACCCACCTATCCTCTGTCCCATGGTCTAACCCATTTGGATTTCTGCTTCCTGGATGGTGGTTGTCTTCTCCTTTGTGATACTGGGGAAGTTTTCCTCCATGAATTCTCTTACTATGCTATCTATAGATTTGTTTGTTTCTTCCTATTCCAATATGCATTGGAACATATTTTTCTCTTCATGATGACTCATAACATCCTCAGACTTTTTGTTATTATTTTTTGTTGTTTCTGTTGTTTGCTGAAGTCTGTGTGGTTGTCTTTGAGTTCATTGATTATTTTTCCCTTTTCTTCCATCCTATTGCCCAGTTCTTATACTGTGTTATTTCTATCATCTCACTGTTTAGCTTTAGGTGTGAGGTTCTGAGTGTCTCAATTTCTTCCTTTATTTTCAGGATTAATCCCCATATTGTTTGTATAGTCCTAAATATTATTATCCTGTACTCTTTTTCTGGTCATTTTCGAGCTTCTTTTCGTGCATATTCCATTGGGTTTGGGTAATCTTCAATAGCTTGAGTTCTTGTGTTTTCTGCTGTTGGCTGTTGCTTACCTAGCATAGTGGCCCAGCTGCAGATGGTGTGTAGATTTCTGGATTGTGTAAGGGAAGTGGGTGACAATTTGGGCCAGAGAGGATCAGATAGGGGATGGAAATAGTATTGTGAAGCTGAGCCCCAGTGGCATAGTGGTTGTGCACGGGACTATGGCCCACTGGGATGGAGGTTCAATTCCAGCAGCGGCTCCACAGGAGCAAAGGCTGGGCCTCCTACTTCCACCAGATGATCCTCCCCCCCAAAAAAAAAACACGAAATAGTATTGTGTGGTGACAAGGGAAAAGTGATAGAGTTCTGTATGTAGCATGAATGGCGGAGGGGTTAGAAAGCACAAGAATAGGGTTTAAGTGGAAGTATTAATAATAGGTGGGCTATTGGTTAAATATAATTTTTAATAGAAAAGGGCTATTAAGAGGTGTGCTAATACTTGTTTATATATGAAAGCATCTCTTGAGAAAGGTGTAGTGGGGGTCTTAAAGCAGTGGTGGCTGGTATAGGTGGAGAGTATATCTGGTAATCTTACAAGGGTCACATATTGATCCATTATAGGGAGAGTGTCTTCAACTGATGCTATTGTGTATACAACAAAGGGACCCTGGTTTGACAGCAGTCATCTCCCTGGCTCTCAGGGAACTGATTGGCCAGTGTAGGAACTGAGTACTTACAAAGAAGGGGAGGGGGATGGACTGGGGAGAAATCTGGAGATTCCTTTCCACACCTGGTGATCCAACCTCCACACATGGGTCCCAGGGAGCAGATAGGCAGGGGGAATGGGGGGTGAGGTGTGAGTGGGTTCTCTAATCAGAGAAAAGTTGGGGGGGAAATGAGTTTTGAGCACTGGCAGGTCACCTAGTTGGGGTGTGGGGGGAGCTGCAGATTCACTTCTATGTTTCCCAGCTCTCGGGTAGCTAACAATTGGAGTGGGAG
>PVJH01001794.1:113035-192047 GCA_004026705.1 Nesogale talazaci | reverse complement strand
TTGTTCCTTCATATAATTCAGTTTCTCGGCTTATGAGTAATTGGTGGTCTATTCCACAGTCACCCCCTGGCATGGTTTTAGTTGCTGATATTGAACTGCTCTATCATCTCTTCCCACACATGGAGTCAATTTGATTTCTGTGAATCCTTTCCTGAGAAATCCATGTGCAAAATGTGCTTTGTGTTGTTGAAAAAGTATTCGCTAAGAACAAGCCCTAGTCTGATAAAATTCTATCATGTAATCTCCTTCTTCATTTCTAGCATTATTGTCCCTTCTCTTTGTTCCCAAATTTTGCATTTCAATGACCAATAATTATCAATGACCTTTGCTTTCATATTTGAACATTTTCAGAAGGAGGACATTGAGGGCATTTTTCAATTCCTTTGTAACTACTTGGTGAACAGCGCATAAATTTTAATAATAGTTGTGTTGACTGGGTTTCTTTGAAGGTGGCTATATATGTCATATAGCACTGTTTTTCAATATATATCTTAAAGTGACCTTTTTGACAGTGAATGCAATGCTATTTCTCATGAGTGTGCTATTCCTACATAGTAAAACATCTTTTTATTCTGATTCAAGATAGTCAATACTATTCAATGTAAGTTCACTTATGCGTAGAATATTAATCTTTGTGTTCCACTTCATTTTTATCAAGTCCCAATTTTACTAGTGTATTATAAATTATTAGGGGATTTTTTAGCTGTTTCTTCTCATTTTGACTCATGTCCAATTAGCAAATAAAGGTACCAATGTGTTTACTCCCAAAGGCTTTGGTACATCCATGCCATTAATGTATACTACTTTCATAAGTCATCTCTTCCTTTCCCATATTTGAGTGCCTTCTGACCTGAAGGGCTTATCTTTTGGCATTATCTCTGGCAATGTTCTTTTTCTATTCATTAGGTCTTCAGCATCTAATAATGTTTTGATGCTATGCATGCATTTTTCAGACACTAAGTCATATGAAATAGTTGATTCCTTCTTCATAGTCCATTGCTAGTCTGGAAGCTCCGGCGAGAGCTGTTTATTTTGTGGGACTCTAGCAGCATTTGAAACATCAGGGGTATAACTCCTACCTGAAAGCAGTGCACAAGCAACCGCAGGATGGCACACTGACAAATGGGAGAGATAATTCCTACAGGTGTGTAATAAACCATTCTAGTCTAAAATGCTAATCTTAAAAAAAGTCTTATAGGCAGATAGTGGCATAGTGGTTATGAATTGGGATGTTAACTGAGAGGTCAGCAGTTTGAAACCACCAGCTCCACCATGGGAAAAAGAAGGGGTTTGGGTTTTCTACTGCAGTAAAGAAGTGCAGTCTCAAAACCCCACCGGGGCAGTTTTAATGTATCCTATAGAGTCACTGTGAGTTGGTATTGACTTGATCATAGTGATTGGGTTTAGTTTGGATTGGTATGTAAATCATGTGCCATACAAATCAAAGGGTTAAATACATAGGAAATAATTTTGCAGTAGTCACTACAATCAATTTTAGAACATTTTCTCCACTTTTGTACCAATTATTATTAGCTTCCTAATAACCTCCCTAACTTCCCTAATAACCTCCCTAACCTCCCTAACCTCCCTGTCTGCACTCATAATAGACTATTTATCCAGTTGTTTTCATATACTGTCATGGATTCCACATAGATTAAATCACACAAGACACAAAAAATTAAGACTACAAAATAAAGCGCAGTAAAACTTCATTCCAAGTGCAAACAGAAGATAATAGGGCTTAGAAAAAATAAAAGATAAATCAAATGATAATATATTAAATTGCAGCCTTCTTATACTTGAAGTAAGCTACTTCTAGATGTTCTCTGTCTGAGGGCAACAAGACTATTCACATCCCTCGCCAATGGTCTTAGGCAGGTTAATGGAGATTTAATCTGCATGGGAGTCTGACAATGAATTTTGGACATTTACTATTAACCATACTCCTTTGTCAAACTTGCACTCAATAGCTAAGTTCCAATCCAATTCCTTCCTTTGACTTTGGATTTTATTATTGCAATCCTTGAATCATATAGTTTGGTGTGTTCCTTCCCTGTGGACTTAGCTGTCACCTCACTTAAAAGGCCACTTGTTTTAGGACAAGTCTTTAAGACTCCACACCCTATTCTTTCTTGTAGCCACAGACCATCTATTTCTTCAGTTTTTATAGTGCCCATATCTTCATTAATCATATCCTGAAGCTAAGTACTGAGCAGGACCACATCTTAAGGAATAACTCAAAGTTCAAAATCCATTTGTAGATTATATAGAGATATCTAGATTGATGACAGAGAGAGAGAAGGAAAGAGAGAGAGATCCCTACATCCCATCTTTTTAAAAGGAAATATGGCAAGTGGTTCTGAATGATATTGAATTATATTTAATCTGAACTTAAACCATAGTTAATGAGAAATGTGAGCAATTGATGTTAGGTGATTTCAAGCCAACTCCTATGCACAATAGTACAAACTAATGTCTGCTCCTATAACTTACTCACGATTTTTGTCATATTTGAAGCCATTTGTCCATCCATCATACTGAGGATCTTCCTCATTTTCTCTGCCCTCTGCTTTACCAAGCACAATGCTTTTTTTTTTTCCAGGCATAGGTCTTTATTGATAACATGTCCAGATTTCGTGAGACAAAATTTTTCTACTTGGTAATAAGGAGCATTCTGGTTGTGCTTTATCCCAACCAAATTCCTTTGTTCCTGTGATGGCCCCCGGTACCGTCAAAATTCCTAGTCAGCACCATAAGTCAAATGAATCAATTATTTTTAGAAATTTCTTCTCCATTTCCCCCAAATTCACATGCATATAAGGTGATTGAAAAAATACTGTGGTTCGTATCAGACACTTCTTGGTTTTCAAAGGTTATTTTTCTTTCTTTTTTGTAGAAATAAAGACCTTGAAGAGGCATTAGACAGTAGATTTTTTTAGTGTGATACCTACTTTGATATCTTAACAATTGCTTCTATCTGTATTACTTGCTGACAACAAAGAGGACTTCAAACATTAATTGTCTATTTCTGATAGAATTTACCACTGAAAATGTTTTGCTTGAAATAATTATTAATATTGTTTTGCAAGGATATTACTCTTTGTATTCTATGTTTTCTACATATTTTATTCTATATTTTTATTTAAATTGGTCCAAATGATGAACAATCAATCGTTAATAGATTGTTCCATAAGAAAATTTTCATTATATTGTAATCTATAGTAATAATTTAAATTAGGATTCTGCTGTTTTGGTTAGGTCAACTCAAGACTGTGCTAGTCCATAATGGCCCTATGCACAACAGAATCATGTGTTGTCCTATACTGTCCTCACAATTGCACTTCTGTTGATACAATCATTATTGTCATCATTATTATAATCTATTTTTGTAGCCACTGAGTCAAGTCATCTTGCTGAGAACTTCCAACTTTATCACTGCCCTTCTATTGAGAATGTTATCCTTCTCCAGCAATTGGTCTTTCCTGAAAATATTTTCAAAGCATGTAGAACATCCTTGCCTCCATAGTCGTTTTTTGGCCATACTTCTTCTAAGACAGATTGATTAATGCTGTAAGCAGTCCATGATATTTCACTATTCTACACCTTAATCCTAGGTATATAATTCTCTGATGTACAAAAGTTTTAAGTCAGCCCTTCATGCCCTCATCCACCCAATTTGGGACACCCAGTTTCTATACTGCCCACTTACATAAGCCCTGTGCTCTGAGAAGACATTCGTATTCTGTGATGGAGAGAATATTCATCCCAGTTGGAAGCTTGTGAAGTCTGCATCCATAAGAAAAATAAAATCAGGACAGGATGTCCATAAAGGAAGGAGCAATGTGCACCAGTTCACAGGCTCATCAATATTCTCTTTACCTGGTCGGGTTCTGGCCAGCTCAGTGTGGGCTGTCTCACATAGCCTCACTCCAGTGCCCCTTGGCCCCTTTCAGACCATGGGTCCCATCACAAATTCTCAAAAACTGTAGCCCCCTTGTGCTAGGTCAGTGTTTCTAAACCTTCCTAATTCCAAAACCCTTTAATGCAGTTCCTCATGTTGTGGTTACATGAACTGATTTTTGTTTGCTACTTATTACGGTAATTTAGCTACTATTATGAGTCATAATGTAAATATCTGATATGCAGAATGTGCTTTCATTGTTGTAAACTGAACATAATTAAAAAATAGTGATGAATTGCCTGAACATTTTGTACCAGTAATTCCATATAGTCAAATATTTATTTTTATTTATACATCAATGAAATTTTACCTGGAAGCATTGTGTAGCATGTGTTACAGTCTTCATACCAGATATGTGGGCATATCTGCATGTGGTCAGAAGCACCTGAAGATGGATAGAGGAGTGTGGTCTCAGTTCACAAATCATCAGAAATATGTGTTTTCTGATGGTCTTGGTGCCCCCTGTGAAGGGCTTATGACCCACAGGTTGAGAACCGCTAAGCTAGATCTTGAATTTCAGACCAGTTAGCCTGCTCTCATTTCCTCTAGTTTCTGTAAACTGATCCACAAATATTAGTGGCTAGACACAGACTGTCTCCTTATTGCTGCATTTCTCTTAATTCTTCTCACCAAGTGGATACAGGTGGTCACCTAGTAAGTATTTCAGTTTTCCCCCAGATTTCCTTTAATGTTCAGTCGTAAGAGGAGTTTTCTTCATGGTTCCAGAGTTCCTCTACCCTCAAGCCCAAACCACTTTTTCAAAATTCAAAATATAAAGAGTTTATTCCCACCCACCTCCCAGTCTGTCAACAGCTCCCTAAACAAGTCTCTTAGAATGCAAATTTCCAGAGAATTAAGCACTGGGTGGGGCTTATCTTTTCAGAGACATCTTTGACAACAGTGTCCTAACCCATTTAAAGATTCAAATTTTGATGGCTAAAGGCAAGGCTTACAAACTCTATTTTCATACTTTCCAATAATAATTTCTATCAAACATTCTATCAAATAATAAGCAGAAGAAATCAGTATAAACAAACTAGAATTAGATACTAAACTCAATTCTTTTAACTTTATTTTTATTTTATTTTTTTACTAAACTCAAGTCTTAAAACCGTCAAGTTCAATCCTTATGTAGCATATCCTAATCCTTCTCTAAACTATTCCATTGATACATAATATGGCCTTAGACTTCTGGCTGAACCAAGTCAGAACCAGGCTTTCTGTCAGCCATTTTTTCAAAATATCATGATCTCTGAGAAAATTTGAAGGGCAATTTCATCCCGTGCACCAAAGGATACATTTGTGACGTTCATTTTCACCGTTTCAGAAAGGAATAACCAATTACAACAACCAGACAAAACAATCAAAACTCTAACTTCCCATATTCTTTCCAGAAAACAACCCAGTAAACTGTATGGACACACCTGACTTCTGGCTGGCCAAAGAAGAAAAACTGCCATGAGGTGGAGGTCCAACAAACATTCACTCTCCATCTTTATGTGTGGTTTTCTAATACCCCACTCCCAAGGTGCCATAACGTTCTAGTCTGGATAGACCACAAAATCAAAATCAGGGAGACTCATACGTGTATAACAAAGAGTAGTGCATACAAGAACAATTGAATATTGAGAAAACATCACAGCCCTGTATAGATCAAGTTAATAAGTCTGATATTAGCCCATGTGTCTGAAACAAATATATAAAGTCTTCTTAAAACTCCTAAAACCTATACAATGATGCTGAAAGTAGAAAGATCACAGGCCAGTCGGTGAAACTCTTAAGGATTCAGTGGCAGTGGAAGCATCTCAGCAATGGCATGGGTTCCACTTGGTTCCTACAGTGTGGTTCCTCTGGAGCTCCAGTGTAGTCCAATGTGCCTTGTCAGCAAGGATGTTTGACAGGCGGCAAGAGAATTCCCAGCCTCCAGTGAGTTACTTATCACCTACGTGACTCCAAATGGGGTATTGAAGCTAGGACTTGAACTCCACCTCTTCACTCTTAAAGTCTCAAATCCACAACAGATTACATACTCCCCACATATTCTTTTCTTGATTTTAAACCACACAGTATTTATTTATTTGTTTTCACACTGGCCTCTTGATAAATGTACAAGTTTTACATAATTATATTGACGTGTTCTGGAATTGCCATTTTCTAAGGCTATACGTAATTTTCTCTGGTCCACATAATCAAATGCTTGGCATAGTGAATAAAGCACAAATAAATACATTTCTGGTATTCTCTCCTTTCTGTCAAGGTCCATCTGAGATCCACAATGATACATCTTGTTCTGAGTCTTGTTCTGAATCATGCTTAAGTCTCTGGGAGATGCTTGTCAATGTAATGTTGCTGTATTTGTTGGATGGTCTTCAGTAAAATTTTACTTGCATGTGATACTCATATTGTTTTATAATTTGAGCATTTTGTTGGTCACCTTTCTTTTAAGTGTGTACAAATATGGGTCTCTTCCAGTTGGCAAAATCTATCTTCCAAATTTCCTGGCACTAATAATTGTGGCAGACACATAATCTGGTGTCAATTCCAGGATTCAGAGTGTAGGGGTGTAGTCTAACCTATCAATCTGTAGATAGGCAATGAGACCTCTCTGTTAGCATGGCCTTCTCCTCTCAGAATTATGGAAAATCATCAGTATTTCCCCTTTGGAAGTGAGAATCTTATGAGTCAGTCCCTTGGACACTCTCTACTTACAAGATGCAAGACCGACTCCCTTTGAGACATCCTGGAGGAAAATCCACATGGGCTTACCCCAATGGAACCAGACCTCTGACGCCAGAAAAACCATGTAGAGAACCCGGCCAGGGCTGAGATACTTCTATCACCATTGGATATACAAGACTGCACCTACTGACCTGTAATTGTCCTGGTGTGGCTGCATGTGCTTCATGAGTCTGAAGAGGACTTAGGGATTGGTATGGGACACATTCGTTAATATTGGACTTACGACCTTGAACTGGACTTGACTGGGATGTTTTCTTGATGGATAGTTGCTCTTGTTTATACACCTTCCCCTTATATGCATATGCATGTCTATGAATTTTGTTTCTTTACTCTAACTGGACTAGCACAGAGTGAGTATTTTCAGAGTTCCAACAACAACTTTTTGGAAGATTTCAATTGATGGCACATGAATTCCTGGAGCCTTGTTTGTGACGTATGCATTAAGTGGATCTTGGAATTCTTCCTTCAGTAGCATTAGTTCCTGCTCATATACCATCTCTTGAAATGATTGGACGTTAGTTAACCAGTTCTCTTTATGATGAAATAACTCTATTTTTTCCACCTTCTTTGTTTGTTTGTTTGTTTGTTTTGTGGAGGGCATCACTGCCCTCTGGTGAGAGTGTCAGGTCCAGTCTTGCTCCTGGAGAGCTGCTGCTGGATTTGAACTCCCAAGCAAGTGGATCGCAACCAAGCACTATGCCACTGGGGTTCAGCCTCCTTTTCCATCTTCTTTTGATGCCTCTTTCATTCTCTAATATTTTCCCCATAGAGTCATTCATATTGCTACTCGAGGTTCTATGTGCTTTCTTCAGTCCTTTTAGTTTAAGATGTGCTGATTATGTTCTACATTTTTGGGTTTCTAACTCTAAGGCTGTGCACTTTTCATTATCTATTACTTTGCCTTTTTAAGCTGCCGTGTGAATATTTTTCTCAAGCTCTTTGCCTTCATCATTTCTTCCCTTTACCTCAGCTACTCTATGATTAAGAACAAGTTTCAGAGTTTCTTATGACAACCATAATGATCTTTTCTTTCTTTCCTGCTTTTCTCCTCATAATCTTTTGCTTTCTTCACTTATGATTTCTTGATATCATCCCACAGCTTACTAGGTCTCTGGTTATTAGTTTCAGTACAACAAATCTGATCTCCATATGTTCGAGAAATTCAGGGTGCTAGATTCGAGGTCATATTTTGACCCTTGTGTCTTTATTTTAGATTTTCCACCCATTTCATTGTGAAATTACATATGAGCAATTAATGGTCTGTTACATAGCCAGCCTCTGACATAGTTTTGATTACTGATATTAGGATTGTCCATTGTCTTTTCTGATAGATGTAGTCAATTTGAATGGACTTGGAGAGGTTTAAGTGTATAATTGCCATTTGTGTTGTTGAAAGAAAGTATTTGCTATGGTCAAGTAATTTGTCTTGCAAAATCCTCTCACAATTCTTCTGCTTCATTCTGTCTCCAAGATCATATTTTCCACTAATGTTGCATTCATTCAGTTTCTGACATTAGCATTCTGATTGAATTAATTATCAGTGCATCACTAACGTGAGTGATTGGTGCATAAATTTTAATAACATTTATCTTGACAAGCAAGAATGGTGTAAAGATTAGGAATTATATCAATTAGACAATCCTTTGTAAGTGTAGGGGCAGACTATCAAGTATGTCAAAGCTTGATGACACCTCCATTTTGTATGAGAGGAGAGGTTGTTTCTCATCTTGTGGGTGGCAGTCACTTCACAGGGGTGGATGTCAAGTGACCCTTTCACAGGGGTCATCTAGCACAATAAATAAACATGTGTTTCTGAAGGTTTAGGGATTGAGACACCACTCCTTCACCTCCAGATAGGCCTGACCACATGTAGATATGCCCACATATGAGTATCCCGGCGTGATGACTGTAACCCATGGTACACCATACTTCAAGACAAATTTTCATTGATTCATTGATTTGTAATTAGAAATAAATATTTCACAGTGTAGAAATACATATTGCTTTTGTGGTTAATCATCATGCTTTAATTATGTTCAGTTTGTAATAATGAAAAAAACATCCTGCATATAATATATTTACATTACTATTCATAGCAATAGCAGTTATGAAGTGGCAACAAACATTTATGAAAAAAATAAGTTTATGTTTGGGAGTCACCACAACATGTGAAACTGTATTACAGTGTTGTGGAATTAAGAATGTTGACAACCGGCTGAGCCCCGGTGGCATAGTGATTGAGTTCGGGAATCCGGCCCATAGGCTTGGTAGTTCAAATCCAGCAGCAGCTCTCTGGGAGCAAGGCTGGGTAGCAAACCACCAGAGGGCAGTGATGCCCCCCCCAAAAAAAAAGAATGTTGAGGACCACTTTATTAGAGTGAGAGACCAAGAAGGGTCAAATCTTTGGCAATCTTTTGTATTCTGCTGGAGCTGGATCTTGCATTTAATTCCTCACTATCCTGTTACATAGCCTACTGGTCTCAAAATCTTTCATACAACTACCAATCATAGAGGTATTCAGCTGACTTCAGATTCTGCATCCACCAACCTGTGGGCCCCTTTCTTCACTCTGCTTGATAGTCCTCAAATGGTTCTCCTGTCTCCTGTTATACCACTTGGTGATTCCTGGAGCTATCAGAGAAATGCTCTAATTTGAATCAGACTGGATTTCTGATTTCTATGACTGTGTGTTGTACTTAGTTCTCAAGAGAAATAAAACAAGGACAATAATAATTGTGTATACATTTCTATAGATAGAAAAATATAGAACATAAGAAATAAACAGTTAATCTATAAAGCAGCAAGAATGGGTGCATGCAACTCCCATGTATGAGACCGATATTACACTGGCAGTCCTTGGAGTTTTGAATGCCACTGGATAATCCTTTGTAGAACAATTCAGGCCATGTGGCCACAGGCAGCAAACAGCAAGACAGGTCACTAACAATCTGTCAGATGAGAGGGTTTGATAGTCCCCAGTTCAAGAGATGTATACTGCAGTAGTGTGGCGAAGCAGGGTTTGAAGGAAACTCAACTCACAGCAATACAGTCCACAGATAGGTGTCCCATGGGTAGTGTAGCTTGCAAATCAAGGCCTAGAACAAGCAAAGAAGGTGGCTGCTCACTTGTCAGAAGATATAAGAGCGAGAGAGAGAAAGGGTAAGCTGACTGAGCCATTTATATCTCTGCCATTCAATTAATCTCACATGTGTTCATTGGCCATTTGGCACAACCAACTTACCTATCACACTGTCCACACTATTTCTTGATATAAATCTTTCAGTATAGAATATACACAAGCATCACTGTTCTTTGTTTTTCCTCTCTAGAGAAGCCAACCTAACACAAATAGTGAGACTTCATATCATGTACATTAAGCATGTTATTAAGAGGATGCAGTTCCTGGAGGAGGATATATTGCCTGTGAAACAAAAAGTCATAGAAAAAGAGGAAGGCATTCAATAGAATAGATTGATATGATGGTTGCAGTGATGAGTTCAAAGATAGCTCCAGGTGTGAAGATGGTGCAGGGCTATATATTTGAAAAAAATATGATTAGACAACAGACAGCACACAGAGGAGTGTGCTTCCACATGTATGAAAAATTGAAATATAAGGTAATGAATTTTTTTCACAAACTTTAAAAATTCTCCTCTACTTTTATTCCTATAATTATCTCTGTTTTCCTCTGTGTCTCTCTCTGTTTCTGTCTGAATCTATGTTTTTAATAGAAGATGTTTAGCTAAAATACATGCTATCTCTACATGTTTTCCATGGTTTTGAACAAGCTATATTGACTCATAGAAAACAAAATGCTATGCTGAAAATTCCCAGTAAATATTGTATGCAGAAGGAATTTGTCTCCAAATCAGTGCATGTCATTTTAGTTTAGCTTTTAAAAACTTCTGCATAAAGTTATTTAGAAACACATTTGTTTCAGAAAATTACAAGCTATTTTAGTAGTCAATTGTGGTATTAATATTCACATTTATTTCTAACCTTCTAATATTTCTTATTCTAATCAGAAACCTTTGCAATTTTTCACTGTTAACATTCCATTAACAAATCACATTGGGAAAATGTTCTCTAGCACATTGAGAGTGCAATATAAAATAGAGATTCTGTTCTTGAGGGCATTCTGGATACAGATAATTAGAAATGACAATTATGCTGTAGCTTTCTATTGCAAAGCAAAGTTTTATTTATGGAAGATAATTTTCTTTATTAACACATAAATATGAGAAATGCCTACCTACTATAATACAATAAGAAAACTTTACTTTGAGTACAATTCAACTTAATAAACAATGACCTATCAACTATAACAGAAATTTTTCTAACTATATTTTAATTCTTTTATTATAACTATTTTTATGAGCTCTATAAAATCTCTAATGCTTCACTACTGAGTAATCATATGGTTGGTAGGAACACCAAGAATTACCTATAATAAATGAGACCTTCTTTATAAGTTCTAAAAATTATCTTATTATCTGATGTCATTTAAAAAATGAGAATGCAATACAAATAATTGATAATTTGAAGATCTTCACCCTATTTCACCTATCTAATATTTGAGATTATACATTTATGACTGCCAGTGTCAATAGGCAGCTACTTTTTTTAAAGTGAATCTCTTTTTGGTGGGGGCTCATATAACTCCCATCAAAATCCATACATATATCAATTGTATGCAGGCCACATTTACACTCTTATTGTCATCATCACTCTGCAAGCATCCTCCCTCCATCCAGACCCCCACCATCAGCTCCCTGTATTTCCCTTCCTTTCCCCCTTCCTCCCATGAGCCCTTAGTAACTTACATATTGTTATTATTTTCATACTGTACACTGTCCAATGTGTCCAAAAACTCCTTTCCCTGTGCCCGTGTCTCAGAAAGGAGGCTACGTGTAGATCCCTGAAGTTGGTTCTCCCTTTCTATTCCTCCATGCCTCCACCCTTCTGGTTTTGCCACTCCTATTACTAATCTTGGCCGTTACTTTTTAAAGAACCTCTTTTCATGTGGAGTAAGATAACCAATCACACTTAATGTGTTCTGTTATTTGTTTCAATATAATTTTATAGTAGCCAATTTACAGCCATTGCAAAAAAGAAAGAAAAGTTGCATCTGCACTATATATTAGTAATGAACAAGGTTATAAAAATGTATATAATAAAAACAATTTGTTGTTGTTTGTTGACATCGATCTTCCCAAACAGACTTGTCTGGCCTTTTAGTAGTCCATGGCACTGCAGTATTCTTCTCCAGCACCACAAGTCAAAGGTGTCATTTCTACTTTAGTCTTCCTTAGTCAGTGTCCAAGTTCCACATTCATAGAAAACAACAGAAAATATCATAGCTTGATTCAGACACACGCTAGTCCTCAAAGTAGCATCCATACCATACAATACTCTAAAAAGATCTTGTCAAAACATTTGTCTACTGAAACTCATCCTTCGACTTTTTTGACTCTTTCCAAAAGTATTGATTGTGGATACAAGTAAGACAAAAATCCTTGACAACTACAAACTTCCTATATTCTGGTAGATTTTAATCTTTTTAACAATGAGTAATAGCCATGCTGAAAGCTATAGTTCTTCATCTGCATCAGAAAATATTTTAGGTCCTCTTCAATTTCTATCAGCAATCAAGGTTGCATCATATAAACCCTCTTGCTGTTCATAAGTTTCCATACAATTTGATACTCTATTCTTCATATAATCCAGTTTCTCTGATTATTGGCTCAGTTTACAGATTGTACAAGCCTGGTAAGAAGGTATAAACATGATGTACACCATCTTAATTTTAAATCATTCAGACTTCCCTTGTTCCATCTACATCTCTGACTTTTTATCCATGTACAAATTCTGCAAGAGCAAAAATAAGTGTTCTGCGATTCCCATTCTTCTAAAGATGATACATATAACTAAAAAATATTATGTTCCCATTGAGCCATGTTAGAATAGTTTATGGAAATATGCATTCTAGCCTTTTACACAAAAAGAATCTGGTGAATTAAATTATACTATAATTTTATAGAGAAATTATCATAAATATGATTTATAGATGCATTATTTTATATGATCCTCAAAACATCAAAGGTTCATATTAACCCTAATTTGTGCTCAAGAGAGTTTTGTGACATTCCCCAAGGAGCTTTTCTGATAGAACTAAACTAGACTAAAAATATATTATATCAAACTTGATACAATCATTACTTGTTCCATCATAACTTGTTTAAGGCTGAATGTGCACTTTCCCTAAGAATGATGACACTAGGCTTAAATATTAATCTTTATAGAATAATGATCATGCATTTGTTTACTCAGTCATAGTCATTGTTAGATACAAGAAATTGCTGAATTAGAAGTTAAGAGCAATATTAAATATAAGGGGAATGCAAAAATATTTTTGGTTAAATAGAATTAAAATATCACTTTTCCTGAGCTTTTTGCAGCTGCCTTTTACAACTTTGATTAACAACGTTCTTAATTTTATACTATGGACTCTCCCTATATGCTGTATGAATGGCTACCTCTAGGTCTATGAACTACTTCTATTTAGCCACAATAAAAGGTACTGGAATTCTCATTATTTGCAATGCTGTTCATAATTTGCTATAAGTAACACAGCTGAATGCCTGTTGATAGTCAATTAAAAATACAACTACTTTTTAGGGGAGGTATTCTTTTCTTTCAGCCAAGTTCCTTCTAAAATTTACAATAAAAGCTTTCATTTCATGTGCTTTTCTGAATCCAACTTGAATTTCTGGCTGCTCTTACTGTGATTCTATACCTGTTATAGATATGTGTGTATATGTACACTTATATAAATTTTACTTGTTTGTTATATTACTAATGTAAAATTGTTCAAAATTTTTGACAACCTCTTTTTGAAATGGGTATAAATATATATATTTTCCAGTATTTTGAACTAGTAACTGTTTAAAATTTTTTATTAAATTAATCAGTACCACCAGTAAGTACTGTTATCATTTATTGAAACATTCCAATTTGTTTTCAGATTTGTGCATGCATATTCATGTGTATGTGTGTGTTTGTGTGTGTGTGTGTGTATGTAAGGAGAGAAGTGGAAAGAGTGCTAAAGTTTTAAATAAATCTCCAAATGCCTATCTTTTAATTTCTCCACAAGTGAGATGATAAACAAACATAAAAACAAAAAGTAAAACAAAACAAAACCATGACAAGTAAACAGAAATAATAATATCCCACTTAAATTAAAAAAATTAAATGATATATGTACATGGATGGCTTAATTATGACAATAAGAATCTTTATTACAGGACACTTTAGTAGCAATAGACATTTAAGTATCTTTTTCCATTTAAATGCATAATTACAGATCTATTCATCATTGAGCAAGTTCAAGCCCTAAAATTTCATAGATGATTTTTTTTAGCTTTTGAAAATATTTTTCCACACTAGATATATTATTCACCTTAATAAATTAATACAGAGAGTCTTGTGGATGTTCTTGGGCAAATAACATTGCTTATTGGGTAAAATAATTTAACTAAGATTCTTTTTATAAAGCTATTTCACAAAATATATCTTGTTTAAATTGCAAATGGAAAATTTCCTCCTTAATATGTGTGCTTCCAAGAATTTTATTATTATCTAAAAGTATTGCTATTTAAACTTATTACTATTACAATCACAAAATATGCTAAATGAAAATTTAATTATTGAAAACAGTTGCAACTAGATGAACATGTTTTCAGCTAAATTTTAATCATTGCTAAAGTTAGGTTTATAATGCAATTGCTGACAGGCTCTTAGCATCTTGAAAATTATTATTCATTTGTGCTGCAAGGAACACAGGCTTTTTCTTCTTACAAACTGACACTCTTCAATGCTTGACTTATTTAAGACAGTGGGAATTGCACTCTGATAAATAAATCGAGTGTAATGGTCAGATACAATTCTAGAGGAGAATACTTTCTACAAAATACAGTACAATAAGTTTTAGCCTGTGTGATTGAGGGCAAGAAGATCCACAGATAGTAAGATGTGTATATATGTCCCTTTAGTGTTTTGATATATCAGGGAAACAAACACAGCTGATACAATCTCTTCTTCTCATGTCTACTAATTTTTATTCTTCCTATCAATCTGGAGAGTATTTCGGTGGGGTTTTATGCAGACAGTGGCCACTCAGTGAAGAGGAGAAGAGGAAAAATAATAATTTTTATGCTTTGTTGCACCATCAGTTGTTTGTACAATCTAATGTTGTGACATTTTGTATTTTTGTACAAAAAGTGGTACAGGTAAGAGATTGAAAAATACTATTTTATTTGCACATAGAAATTAAGCTGTCAACATAGGTGCAGTGATTTCATGGTTAGTTGGTATTTGCTGGTAATGTGTCCAATCTAAAATCACTTCAAATAAAGAAGAGAGCCAGAAAAAGAAAAAAAAAAGATAGAGGATGAGGGAAGTCGTGAGAAAGAATGACACTTTTGTACAAAAGAGTTTGAAACTGTGTCAGTTACTTGAAAAAATCAATTTAACAATAAGGTCAGCAATTGGTAACTTGAGTTAAGATAACAATTTACAAAACATATCTACTTCTTTGATTTAATCAGAATTATGTAAGGATAGGAAAAAAGCCTCAGGGTTCTGAAATCAGAAGCAGTTTTGACTTAATAACTGTGTGATTGATAAAACCTGTTTGAAACAGAAAACTTAATTCTATTTTCAAATACAGGATCAGCAAGGAGTCTTATTCTCCTTTCATGGTAGAACAATAGGAGATATGTAATTCTGCTTAAATTTGTCTCACTGTACAGTTCACAATTAAATGCATTGTCATAGAGCCTTTTCTGCTTATAAATCAATGAATGGCAAAGTCACAGTTTTGCCACGATGTTATAAATTGCTATTTCAAAAGAATCATTCTTTATATTTGCATAAAAGTTTTTAAAAATGAACTGTTAAAGAAAACTTTGATTAAAATCATATATACATACTCACAGATTTCTAGGACACTTGTTGGTAGTATTTTTTGCTTTTAAATGTTACTGTTAAACTTGTGAGATTTAATGATAGTACATGTAGTTAAGCACACATACTTGCATCTTTGTCTTATGCAATATTCTCAATGCACCTGTGTCACTTACTTTTTCTAAATTCTTAAAAGTTTTACTTTGAAGATCACGAGTTCTATTTTAAATGCTAGAATATGCATACACATTGAAAACATTAAACTGCATCAAATAAACCAGTCACCAAAGATTGGATATTGTATGATTATATATATATGAAAAAACTAGTATAAGTAAGTGTATAGAGACTAAAGTTAATTAGTGGTTATCAGAAAGGGGGAAAAGAGGGAGTGATTGCTTAGGGGAAACAGAGCTTCTGCTTAAATTAAATGGAGATTTTCTAAATAGATAATGGCGGTGGTTGATCATGATATGCATAACATCACTGAGATATATATGTAAGGAAGATTATAAGGGAAAATAATTTTTAGATCAACTATGTATATTTATCACTAAAAGAAGAAATTTAATAACATATATTTCAAAATACATATGGTCATACATAATGACCAAAAGGAGTCTGGGAAATTAGTGGAATCTGCAGAATTAAGTCCAGGAAATCACATCACAACCTATATCCTATTCAGTCTACAATAAGCAGGACTTGTTCAATAAATGACAGTTTTCCTTAATTTTCCAACTGCTTCCAAGTTAGGATCATCAGGTAAAAGCTAAACGAGCTTCTTGAACCTAAATAGTCCTGCTTCTATCCAACACTATCTATGCGGACATAAAAGAAACTATCCCTGTTTTCTACTCTAATGCTTAACTAAAACTTTGCTGGAACCCTAGTGACATAGAAAGTTGTAAACCGGGCTGCTAGCTGCAAGGTCAGCCGTTCAAGGGCAGCAATAGCTCAAGAAGAGAAAGGTGAGGCAGTCTTCTCTAGTGAAGATGTCCAGCCTTAGAGTCACTCTCAGTTGGAATTGATGAGAAGACAATGAGTGTGTTGCCGTAGGATCCTTTGCTTGTTTCGAAGTGATGGAGCTTGGCTATTACATTTGTGTTATATGAATAGGTAGTCTTGTTTTGTTACCATGGGATTAGGTACCATCTAGTGAAATTCAACTCAATGCCACTCTTTGCCTCCCTCTGGGTCTCTTGTGGTTCATTTTGCTGAGGAGTGAAGCCCTCTCCAGCATCATTGTTCCCTTTATGGTTTTGCTACTGTTAGATGTCATTGAGTCGGTACCAACCTATAGCCACCCAGTGCACACCAGCATCTCATGGCCCTGCACCATCCTCACAATTATTTCAATTCCTGAGTCAATCACTTTAGCCACAGTGTTGATACACCTCATAAAAGTGGTTCCTTTTTTCACGTCCCTTCTTCTTTACCAAACACGAAGAACGGAAACTTCTCCATGGATTGGTCTTTCCTGACAGTATATCCTAACAATGTAAGATGAAGTCTTACATCCCTTCCTCAAAGAATCCATCTGGCCATATTTCTTTCAAGTCATATAGATTTATCCTTTAATCTAACCATGTTTTTTTTTCTGTATTCTTCCAACACCACAGTTCAAATGCATTGATTCCTCTTTGGTCCTCTGTATTCTATGCCCAAATTTCAAATGTCTATAGAAAACACCAAGACTTGGTTTTTCACATGACTTGGTATAGGCATGTCAATTTTTTGACTTCTCTCTAACTTCTACTACCTGCACCGAAGTCTTCTCTTGTCAAGATTTCAACTACCAGTTATCACGAAGCTCCTTGATTTGAGTGCCAATATCCTTAAATTTAAATGGTAATACCAGACATTTTAAAATGAGTCTGTCAAAAAAATGAGTCTGTCAATTGACACAATTATTTTCTCATGTGCTAAAACTAATGTCACACTTTTGTTCTTCCCACTTATCAAATGTAAAATTAAAAAGCAGCAACAACATGGGCACAGGTATTGAAAGGGATGTGCGACACACAGAATCCAAGAACAGAAGTGAAAATAGTGATACCAGATGGGTTGGGGGAAGAGAGGGAGAGGAAGGGAAAAAGGGATAACTGATTCCAATAAATGAGGCATAACCATACACCTCCCCTCTCAGGGGGTGAACAACATAAAATTTGGAGGAAGGGAGACAGTGGTTGGTGTGAGAAATGAAAATAATAATAATGTACCATCTAACAGGGGGCTATGAGGAGAAGCTTATACCAAGGGCTCAATAGAAAGAAAATGTCTAGAAAAGAATGAAGAGAACATATGTACAAACATGCCTGATTCAATTGATGTGTGGATTGTGATGAGTTGTATGAGCTTCCAAAAAATGAATTAAAAAAATGAATTGATCTGAAATTTGAACCATCCATGAAATTGGAGCATCAAAATATTCCAGAACATTTGAGAGTATAAAAGAAATATATTATCATTTCATTTATCTTTCCACATTTCAAGTCACCTTACACTTCTTTCTGATAACTAAATAATACCAATTTATAGTGTAAGAAAAGGATGTATTAGAAAATGATAACAGGGACTGATCAGAAAATTGAGTAATTTCAGAGTCAAAGAGCACATTGTTAAACCTAGAAATCAGATTGTATGCTATCTTTTGGGAAAATTATTGACTCTGCCATTTTCCCAGTACCCTATGAATTTGGAAAATTGAAGAAACTGTACAATGCTTTTGTATTGTAACAGTAAAACTCTGATCTTAACTTGTTGGCACCCATTTTTACTACATCATTGTGCTTAAAATTTCATACACTCTTTATGCAGAAAATATTTCCCAAACCGACAATAAGTAAGGAATATTCACATCATGTTTCTAACATTTTATGTTTCATGTTTCTTTAGTGTGATAAGTAATATGCATTCTTGGGGTACAGGGAATTATAAGATAAGACACTTCTAGCCTTAGTCTTTGTAACTCTCACTAGACAATGGGGGTGGGACCATGGATATGATGTTTAATTTCTCTTTTCCTTATGACTCAAGTTATGATAAGGTTGGTGAAGGAACTATTAGAATTATATGATACTCTTTTGAGTGCTTGTTAACCAGGTTCATTGTGCTTGTAATATTTTGTACCTTTTATGAGAACAGGGGCCAATTGTGTGATTATACTGGATGAAAAAGGTGCCATCTCAGAAGCAGGACCCGAGGATCTCACTATCATCAAATAATAAGAGGCAGGACTAGAGCATGTAATTTGTATCCCGATATCACTGCACTGAACTTCATCATCCCAAGAGACCACAAGCTGTGATTTCTGAGGTCTTCCAGAACAACCCAGAGGAGAGCTTATCAACTGAATCACAAGCCAGAACAGAAGACAGAATGGCAGACTTCTGGCCCAGGGAGCAAATAAACCAGGTTTTCAAAGATTGGTTAAAGCAAACAAATCTATAACCTATGTAACCACACTGTCAAATTCAGACTTTGTGTAAAATTTAATCATTTAAAAAGAACAAATATAATCTCCATTCTGTGTAATTAATGTAGTCATTTATTTTATGTGGAGCCTTAATATGTTATATTTGGGCCCGGCAAATATGATAGAGAAAACAAACGAACCAAAACTTGGTTGCAAAACTCTTTTTGTTCCAATCGACTCTTACAATTAAACTTATTTGGAAGTTTCCTAGAAACTTCTATAGTGAGTTAAATCGCTAATCTATAAAGCATAATAAATTCTATAAATTTATTTGAGAAAATATATTATGCATCAAAGTAATTTTTAAACTCAAGTTTACAAATATACACAGCACTGAAACTGTAATTGAGGATGCCAGTGAAAAATTCTTAACCATGAACATTTAACTTAAATAACAATGAATTATCTGACTTATCAAGTTGGAAAAAGAACAAGAGCAAATACTAAATCCTGAGGAATTTGCTGTAAGAATAAACTTCTTTAATTTTGAAAACACTCTCCATATTGTTTCCCTAGTCCAGATAGCTTAGTTCTCGATATTTTATCTTACAAATTACAAATAAATGCATAGAAACATTGATTAAAGACCCTGTACATGGATTATGGACTTCCACTGTCATCTATAGCCATTTGCCAAACAGGTATTCAGAATGCATGATCCGCTACTATTTCCTTCTCTTGATTTGAATTTTATTCTTTACAAACCTTCAATTATACAAGATCCTGTGCTCCTTCCCTTGGACTTGGTTGAGGCCTCACTTCGATGACTCTTTGTTTTGAGAGAAGACTGTAAGACCCCAGAAGCTTGTTCTTTCTGATAGCTGGGCGCCATCTGATTTCTTCACAAAAATGTGCTATAACATCTGTAGAACCAAGAGATCGATGTTCTCTTTACGAAGGTGATTATCCATTTGAGTCATGTCTTAAGAACTAGTTATTCTCAGATTAGGGCTATGGTTAAGTTTGATGCCCAAACCCATTCATGGACCTGTTGTTCAGAATGCCCTGGTTCACTTTAGAGACATCACTATCATTTCATTGGAAAATATTAAAGCTCATTCACATGGGGCTGATTGCAGCCTACAGTGTGGATTACAACTCAATGTAAAGAAAACACAATTTCTCACTACTGGATCAATAGGTCACAACATGAGAAATGGAGAAAGTTTGAAGTTGTCAAAGATCTCATCTTGCTCGGATGTACAATCAATACTCGTGTAAGCTATAGAGAAGAGGTAAAATGACACATTCCATTGAGTAAATAGGTGGCACAGAACTTTGTCCAGTATTCAAAAGGAAGAATGTTACTTAAAGGATTAAGTTGCACCTGATACAAGCCATAGTATTTTCAATTGCCTCATGTGCATATAAGAGTGTGATATTTAGTAAAGAAGACCAAAATAGAAATGATGTTTTTGAATTGTTGAGGCAATTGCGGTATTAGCAGGGTGCACTGAAAGAACAGACAAAAGAACGAACGAATCTATCTTGGCAGAAGTGGTGCCAGAATGGTGAGACTTGTTCACAGCCATTTGGACATGTTGCTAGGAGTGTCCGGTCCTAAGAACATGATGCTTAGTTAGGTGAAGGGGCAACACAAAAGCAGAGTTCCCTTGACAAAATGAATTGTTGCAATGACTGCAAACCTGGGCAAAAATATAAGAACAATTGTGTGGACAGTTTGGTCTAGGAAATGTTTAGTTTGGTTGACCATAGAGTCACTATGAATGGGAAGTGACTGTAAGACACCCAGCAACAATAACAACGTCAATGTTATCATTAGTTTAGCCAAGGGCATACAATTTAGAACACAGTCAAGAAAATGAAACTGTACTCATTGAGTTCAGCAATTTAGTCTGCAAAACATCAACTGTAGACTTGTAGAAATTAAAAACACAAGTAACACTGTTTAGACAATCAATGAGGTTTGGGTTTGTTTGAAGACTCCAGTAAACACCCTCTGACTATTGTCCAGTTATGTGAATAGTTCTGTTATCTGACAGAGTGCATAGTCAATTATGGCAGAATAAATAAGTTAAAATATCACCCTGTGATATTATCTCTCTTTTGATCAATTGAAAATGTGTGTGGTGCTTTTAATATTGTCTGATTTTTTTTCTACTGAGATTTAAAATTTTATCTTATCACTGTTGTTGGTTTTTGTTTTATTTGTTCTTCTGTATGTGAGATACAGGACAGATAAAGCTAAAGAGATAGCAGGTAGATTAATAATTAAATGGGAACATAGCAGGGGAGGTTGAAGTTGGAAATGAGTAGCTAACAGCAATTCTAAGAAAGACGAAAATGTCCTAAAATTGACTGTAGTCATCATTTCACAACACTTCTAAACATGACTATTTTAAATTAATTTAAGGAATTATAAGAAGATCCTTTGCTCATGTTTAAAAATAGGCATAAAATTGTGGGAAAATAAATTGTCCATGATGGCAAAATAAAAATCAGATATGTATTTATCCTTCACACAATGGCACATTTATGAGTCAACTTGTAGAGGCTTGCATACTATATTTTAAAAGAGACTATCAGGATACAACCACATCAGTGAAATCCTGCTGTGTGGTTCGGTGTCATCAAACTGACGCCAACACATAGCAGCATCGTGCACCGCAGAAGGAAACACTGCCTTCCCCAGCACTGCACTATTCATTCTCCCAGTTGCTCCTTTACTAGAGGCCATTGTTGACGCCTCCATGGCAGCGTATCTCCTCGAGTGCCTTACTTCTTTTGCTATCTCTCTACTCTGCTAAGTATCCTGTCCTTCTCCAGGGAAAGGTCTCTCTTGACAACATCTCCAGTGACTGGAAGATGAAGCTTCTCCTTGGCCTCTAAAGAGCACTGCAGCCATGCCTCATCCAAGACAGATTGGTTTGTCATTTTTCCAAACATGGTATGTTCAATATTCTTTCCCAGCATCTGGATTCAAAAACATTAACTCTTCTTCAGTGTTCTTTATTCACTATCCAACTTTTGCATGTGTGTGAGGCACGTGAAGATAACAAGGCTTGAAAATAACAAGACTTGAAAAGATTTATTTTTAAAAAACACTGTATCTCTATCAAAAGCAAAGTATCCTTGGTGAAAAAAATGAAGGATATAATCTACTTTACTTTAAATTCAGCAAGGAAATGATTCTATTAGCAAGGTAAAATTCAGAAAATAGATAATTGTCTTTATTGGTGAGGTTTCAAGTAGTTTACCAACCCTTTTCCTCTTTTTAGTGTCTTTTTGCTTTGTTTTTACTTTTTATAGAAATCTGTTTGCTTATATACTAATTTGCAAAACTATTTAATAAAAAGGATCAAGTGCTTTATTAAATACTAATTTTATCTGAAAGACTATTAAGCAAACCCATAAACCCTTTAATGGATTGTGAATTTTGGTGTGTTGAGAGTATCCATGATAAATAAAATCATGCAGTACAGGTAGTATCTGAGCTATCTCTATGTCATGGAGAATGATGTGCACCTTGGGGACACTAGATAATGCTCTAGACTGAAATTTCCATCGAGTTGTTATTAGGTGCCCTGACGTCATCTCAGACCCCTATCAACTGTATGCACTACAGACAGGAACACTGCACACATCTGCACCATCCTCACCCTTCTCCCTACCCCTGTGTCTATTAAGGCAGCCACTCTGACAAACCATCATGTCCAGAGCTTCCCTCTTCAGTCACTGCCACCCCACTAACCAAACATGATGGCCTTATCCAGGAATAGGTCCATTCAAAAATATGTCCAATGTATGTAAGACGAAGTCTTGCCATCATGACCCCTAAAGAACATTCTGACCTTACTTTTTCTTATACAGATAACTGTCCTTTTAGTAGTCTGTGGTACTTTCAAATGTACCTGTTCTTTTATAATCTTTCTTTTTTATTATTTTATTCATAAGTCAACATTTTATTGTACCTTTTTTACAAATTGAGTAAAAATATTTCAATAGACTGAACAGATACATTATTTTTTAAAAAGGGACATCAAAGATCATTCGTTACTTTTAGAAAGATGACCATTATTAGTTTTGAAAAGTTTATGTAAAAAAGGACTTTTCATATCATATTTAAATCATTTATAATCTTTTTTCATGTTTGATCATTCTATTGGGGATTCATAGATCATGTCTCATAATACATAAACACATCATATATTGTGCCATGCTTCTTCACATGCCTGCAGCTGTCCTCGCGCTCTGAACCTCCACCTTTCCATCCCAGTCTCTGACCTCCGCCTCCCATCCCTTCCCCTCTATCTTTCTTATTTGATGTCCAACTTCCTTAGGCAAATAATGTAATTAAAAATATCATGGCTTGGATCAAGCACTCCTTAATCCTCAAAGTAATACCCTTTCTCATCAAAACTCTGCAGCTACAGTAATTGGTAGGCTTGTTATGCCAACATGGTCAAAAAAGATGGAGGTTTGTTGTGCCAATGAACACATAAGATCAATTGAAGGGCGGAGATAGAAAAGGCATGGCAAGCCCCACCCTTGTCCTCTTGCTCTCGGATCTTCGAATGAGCCGGCTGCTTTGTTTGTCCTGTGCCTCGATCTCCAAGCTATACTATCAGTTGGACTCCTAATTGGTGGACTGTGTTGCTGTGAGTTGAGGTTATTTTCAATCCCTGCTTCCCCATGCTCCTGGAATAGACATCTCTTGAGCTGAGGACTGTTGGACTCTGTCACCTGGCTGTCTGTATCTGACCTGCCTTGCTGTTTGCTGCTTGTGGCCAATAGCCTGAACTGCTTTACAAAGGACTGCTCAGTGGCCCTCAAGACTTGAAGGACTGCCAGTGTACTAGCTGTCTCACGCAGTTGAGTTGCACCAAGCAATTTTTAAAATTTACTTTTGATTTAACTGTCTATTTATTATGTTAGATATGTTTCTATCTATATACATATATGGAGGGAATTATTAGTGTCCTGGTTTTGTTTCTCTAGAGAACCCTGTCTAACACAGCTACTCTGTGCAACACGTTTACCTAATGGAATATACCTTTTGATCTATTGACTGCTGCTTACATGAGCATCGATTGTTGATTCAAGAAAGACAACTCCCATGAAAACTTCTATTTCTTTCTCCATTTGTGATACTGGAGCTACATTGATCACTGTGTGAGGATTTTGGTTTTTCCTTACATTGAAATGTAATCCATACTGAAGGTTGTAATACTTGCTCTTCATCAAGTTCTTCGATTTCTTCTCATTTCAGATAGTAAGTTCTTGTCATCTGGTTTAGAATCTATCCTTCTTTCATGATGTTCCACTCTTCTTCATATAATGTAGCTTCTCTGATGGTTTGTTTAGCACATAGACTGAAGAACTATGGTGAAAAGATACAACCTTGATGATCCCCTTTCCCGGTTTTAAATCCCTCAGTGTTCCCTTCTGCTGTTTGCACAGTTGTTTCTTGATCCATGTACAATTTCAGAATAAGCACAATTGAATGCTTTAGAATTCCAATTCTTCTCATATTATCCACACTTTATTATAGCCCACAAGTTGAATGTCTTTGCATAATCAATGGAGCGCAATTAAAGATCTTTTTGGTATTCCTTACTTTGAACCGAGGTTCATCTGATCAGCAATGATATTGCTTGTTTTATATCTTCTTCTAAATTTGACCTGAACTCTGGCAGTTCCCTATCAATGTACTGCTGCCATCACTGTTGGATGATCTTCAGAATAATTTGATTTGTGTCTGATATCAATGATATCATTCTATAGTTTGAGCATTTTGTTGGATCACCAGTCATTGGAATGGCCACAAGTATTGATCTCTTCCAGTCAGTTAATTAGGTAGCTCTCTGGTCAATTTTCTGGTACAGATTTCATTGAAAGGGGTATATTAGACTTCATTGAAGGGGTGTATTTAAGACTCCTACTATTATTCTAAAGGTACATATTTTTAACCTTTAATTCTTGAGAATAAAGAGGTTCTTCCATTGGAACCCTTGTGGCATAGTAGTCAATTCATTAGGCTTCCAATGCCAAGGTCAACAGTTTCAAACCAGCAGTCACTTATCAAGGGAAGACAATGCTTTATACTCCTGTAAGACATGCCATAATAATAATAATTTGTACATTTTTGTGGGGTTGAAGGGGGGGGGTGGATCAGGAGCTGATACCAAGGGTTCAAGTAGGAAGAAACTATTTTGAGAATTATGATGGCCACAAATGTACAAATGTGCTTGACACAACAGATGTGTGTATGGATTGTGATAGGAGTCGTATGAGCCCCCAATAAAATGATTTTCAAAAGAGAGTTACAGTCTCAGAAACTCACAAAAGAAGTATTACCCTGTTTTAGGGCTGCTTGGACTTGGGATTGACTAGATGACAGAAATGCTTTCATTTCTTTGGGTGTTTAGATATTTCTTTTGGTTTTGTAGTCTTATTCAGTTAAACTTTATCATATAATATCCTTCTTTGTTTCTTATGTTGAAATTTATTTGAAAATTTGTCTTATTAGAAGTATATATTATCATTTCTGTTCTTTTTGGATTGCCATTAGCTGAATATTTTTTATCCATCCTTTGATTTTTTTTTGTTTCTGTGTCAAAAATGTGTCTCTTGGATATAGCATATTGATGGATCCTGGTTCCTTATGAGCTACTCTCTCACTATTGTGCATTTACATTCAGTGTGTTCAATATCATTTGTGATAGGTATGAGTGTTGTTTTTTTTTCCTTTTCTCTTGTTTGGATATAGTTGATTGGACAATCTTGGAATATTTTCTTTATATTTATGCTGCAGTGTATCATATATAAGTATGATAAATATTTTATATAACTAGTCCAGGTAGTTATCTGTATTCAGACAGATCTAAGTATTAAAAATAGCTTCAATATACTCAAACCCTGTTCATTGATGTTAGGTATAGTCAAGATCTTGTGGATTCATAGCAGCCCTACACACAACAGAATGAAACATGGAAGGTTCTGCACCAGCTTCGCAATCCCCAATATGTTTGCATTCAGTATTGTGCCCATTCTACCAGTTCATCTTCCTGATGGTCTTCTTCTTTTCAGCTTAAGCACATACTGGACTCTCCTGATAACACCCAAAGTATGTGAAACAAAGTCTTCTCATTCTTATTTCAGTGGAGCTTTCTGGCTCTACTAATTCTAGGACAGATTTATTTGCTCTTTTGGCAATCCAGCCTTTTAAATATTTTTCACCAGCACAATCATTGTGAGGCATACGTCCTTCTGCACTCTTACTTTTTCTATCTTTGTCCAACCTCCACACAGATGGATGCAACTGAAAAGAGCATGACTTGATCAAGTTCTCAAAAACTGAAAAGAGCATGGCTTGAACACACCTCACAGAGAGGCATCCTTGCTCTTCAACACTTGAAAGAGACTTTTTTCAGCAGATTTCCCAGGGAAATCCTAGTTTAATTTCGTGCCTGCTGTTTCCATGAACTTTGATTGCTAATTCAATCAAAAGGCAAATCTTCATGATTTCAGTCTTTTCTCCATTTATCATAATATTCTCTATTGGTCTAGTAATGAGGATTTGTGTTTTCTTTACACTGAGTTGTAATCCATGATGAAGGCTGCAGTCTTTTGTAGTCATTGTTAAGTGTGTCAAGTCTTCCCAGGTTTCAGTAAGAAAGATTGATTGTGTCAGCTTCTAAAACAGATTATTACTAAGACTTTTCCCAATTTTGATGACATGTCAGGTTTTGTAGAGTCCAACGTTTTGGATATTTTGAAAACTTGCAAAGCACTTTGTAGGAGATATAAAAGACATCTGAATAATTCCAAAGTTTACATTTTTCTTTCAGCTCCCCTATGATTAACATTACAAGCAGAGAAAAGAAGAAAACTCTTGAGAAAATAACCATTTTACACTTGGCAATTCTTTTTCATTGTTCTTTTTTTTTTTTTTTTTTTTACCAGACAAGGTAAAAATAACTTCAAATCAGGAAATGAAATGCTCTGCTGGACTGTGGATTTCACCCAATGCAGTCTTTGCCTACAGCTGGGATCCAGTGGGGCATAAAGTACGGGCAACTTGAGAGAATTAAAGTTTTTATTTATTTATCTGAAACTATGATACATTACTTTATTACTATTTTTAAGTCTACCAAAATTATGTTAGCTTACTCTTAATAAGGAGAGTTCAATCATATGTAATTACACTAAATGGAAAAAGTAGACCAATAAGAAGTAAGTCTAAAGCGGCCGGTGAATTTTAAATCAAGTTTCTATGCTGCAAGAAAACACTGTCATCCTCCATGAAGTAGTCACTCACCTGCATTTGCCCCCTTAGATCTATATGGTCCAGCTAAATATAAAAGCAGTTTCCTTTTCCTTCTTCTTTTTTAATAAGTGCCTTAATTTTGCTACATTTAAAATTCACAAATACTTAACAACCATCCACTGCAGGTTTCATTACCAGGCTTGAGTTGTGTCACCTTTTACTTTGGGGTATGCAAACTTGTCTTTTGTAAGCATTTGTTTTCCTTTTTTGAAGTGAATTTCCATGATGCCCATGTCTCAGTTAGGCAGCTATTTTATGTATACTTCCAGGATAAGCTTTAGCATTGAAATCACAAAGAAATGGCAATTTTATTTTATTTTTTTCTATTGTCCATTTTCCTTTGAAGCATCAAATAAGGTATTGATGTTTTCTTTGGCACTTAAGCTATTTACTTACTGTGACTTAACGAGCCGTTATAAAGTGAACCATACTCCCACTATGCATCTCATACAACTATTACTAGAACTTCTTTTCAGAGAATTTATCTAGCAATCAATAACCACCTTATTGTGCCATTTCCAGAAGTACTAAAGAGACTGTCTTCTGAAACAAGCCTTGACTCTGCTGTCACTGTTCTCCTGTACTTTTAAGATGTAGGACAGGGAATCTAACGGGTGAACCATCTAGGTTTGTTCGTTTGGTTTAATGTAAAATATATATATTGTGAATTGCATGAAGTTTCACAGAGCACAACAATCTTACGATTCATATACACATTATTTCATTTCATTGATTCTAATCTCCAAAATGCAAGCAAGCACCTTACTTCTTCATTGATTATAGTCATCAGTATTGGGGCACAAGATTGAAGAAGGAGAATACCGCAATTAGGCTATCAAGGGAAAACCAAAGTATCTTTGCAATTTGAGATTCTGCATGAAGATGGGTTGTTCCTTGAAAGAGACCATTCCAAGATTTAAATGCATACATGCTTTAAACAAACTGTTTTCGAAGATTATTTTAGATTGCAAACCCAGAGAGGGATAGAGAAAAGTGTATATTATCAACAGTGGTTATAATCAGAGTAATTTCTCTTCTTTTACTTGAACTCGTAATTTTGACATGGCTTTAAAATAAGTAACAGTGAACTCAGAAGGGCCAAGTGCAATATTCATTTGAAAAACAGCGCTCTCCATGTGGTAAATATTTCCTACAGATGATTTACAGGTTCCAGACAAGCTGTGACCTTTCTCTCCCAATTGCGAACAGATTAAGCAGGGCTGATTAACCAAGATTTAAAACACGGGGTTATTTTCTCTAAGGGGGGTCTTGAACAAAGCCCTCCTCTCTGGGCACTCCCATTTTATTCGCTTGTAAATCCCTGTGCCCAGAGAAGTCTGCTCCCCCATCCCACAACCTGGAGCCCTGCAGCGCCATCAGCGGCCGTATCTTTCGATGCCTGGGACTTTTCTTATTAATCAGAAACGCTGAATGGAAACCAATCAGATAGAGAGTTCCTTTAGCTTCGGCTTCCTGCCTGTCGGAGTTAAAAGTGAAGCTCGAGGAGCGAGGCACACGGAGATGCAGGAAGATTCAGCTGTGAAGGTGCTGTGAAAAGCGAAGAGAGGGCACGACGAGACAGAGCGAGCGAAGCATCAGTGCATTGTCCGCGTGGAGCAGGGCTAAAGTCAGTTTGATTACTAAGCCAGGTAAGTGTTGTTTACTTTGCATGACAACAGGGGCTTTATCAATCCCTGCTTTCTCATAATGAAGTGGTATAATTTTCCTTTCTTGCTAGTTGCTCTAGCACTTGCTCTCGCTCGCTTTTAACATTTGGAGGCGTTAAAAATGAACAAAATATTATGATGCTTAATGAGCAAAAGTTACTATATTAGCTTGGTGTATCACTTTCACAAAGGGGAAATATATTCAAGCTCTTTACACATTCCTCAAATGTGTATCAGGAACATTATGATACAACCACAAACTTCTAATTTTGTTATTTGAGATTGGTGGCTTTTACCTCTTCAGTATCAGTGTGCTTATGCATATTATTATTATATCAATTTGAACAAGGCTTTTGGTCTTCTTTCTAACTCAGCAAAAAAACTGAAAAGAACTTGAAAAATAAGACACATCTTTATTTCTGAAACATTCAGATATAATGTCTTTATTTTATGATTATAAGCATAATAACAGATAGAGCAAAAACTTCGTAGCTGGGTGTTGTATGTGAGGGTTGAGGAAAGGGCTTGCCTGATAAAAGAGGGTCCCTGACTTATCCATGGTGTCACTCAGGTCCACATTCTCTATGGAACTCTGTTAGCTTGGATTGTTCTCTATTACCTTGGAAAATATATTTTTGCTACTGAAATGTAATGAGGAAGATGAGATCCACTGGAGGAGGAGCGTTCTCAAAGCAAAACGTGTTGCCTTTTGAAAGATTTATAGTCATGTGCAAAATACAAGCACTCAATACAGCACTCATCTTTATTCATTTTATCAGGCTTATTCACATCCATTACATATTAGTAAGTACACTGATCTCAAAAAGGCATAATAAATACCAACAATAAGGTCATCAATATTCTATAAGATGTCATTGTTTTTAACAGGACGTGCTTGAAGAATGTAGTTTAAATAACAGTGCAGTAAAAGAAAACTTAAAATCTGTTGTAGATAAGTTTACAATTAAATGTATAATTAATTTTAAAAATAAGCATATACTAGACTGTATAGTTAAGGGGAAATTTGCAGATTTTTCTCCAGGCATCTAATATCCACGTTTGTTTGTTTGCTTTTTTAATTTTGCCAATGAAGTTTTTTGTAATCATGATAATATATTTACTATCATTCTGGTATATGTTTTTTTAAAACATATATAGCTTAAAAGTGTGTTATGTTTATGATTTTAAAACAAACAAACAAACCTGAGGGGTAAGTTTTGCATGGTTTGGTTGTTCTTGTTATTGCTATGGATTTTGAAGAGGCTATCTACCTCATCCCATACCTAGCCAAGAATGAATGTGAGCATTCAGTGTTCTTAGGGAGAAAAAAAATGTGATAGAAAAACACCTTGCATTGAATAGAGAGCATCACTTATTTTCAGATTCAGACATCGTTTCCATACCTAGGAGTTGCTAGGTTAAGTGGGGAGGTATTTGTGTAACTAAGAAACTGGCTAATCCAGATACGGACCACAGCTCTTTCGAAAGATAGAATCTGAAATAGCATGCTATTCCAGTCCATAGCAGCAGAGGACCTGGACATAACACGAACATGAACACTATGCATTTTTAATCTTTTCATCAAGCATGTCATAGGTTCAGCTAAGTTATCTCAAACAGAGTACACAAACATGGAAATAGCTCCATATGGAAATATTGCTCCATAGTGAAAGATGCTGCCATGTTGCAATATTATTGCCCCAATGTATTTTGTAAATGGTAAACTGGAAGTTAAGATTGAACAGATGTTATGAGCAAAGTCATTCCTATGCTAATAAAGATAGAACACTTTTAGGTTAAAGTTTTAATGTAAGCCATTTAAAATAAATCTAAATTTTAAATATTTTGCAGTTAAAATTCATTGTACTTCTGTGTGAGAAATTGCAATTAGCATAGTTTGTCTCAGGTGATATACAGGATTTCAGAAGTCATGACTTTGGGACCTGGTAAATAATGTTTTGATATCCACTGCTATAAATGACCAATGGACCACTGTTATATTTCTTCCTGCTATTGGTATGATTATACTGTATATGCTAATACATCCTGTTCTTTTTGTAATAGATGTTTAACAATTGGTCAAGTATACATAATTAGAGAAAACAGTATCAATTAAGCTGGAATTTATCTAGTAAATTTAAGCCAGGTAAACTTGATGCTACTAATAAAGGAATGATGCTGCTAAACTTGATGGTAATAAACTTGATGCCACTAATAAAGTAAGGCTTAATTTTAAAATTTATTTTTAAAGTAATGCTCTTTCTATGATGAAACCTGCCCCCTTCCTTCTCCCATCAACCCCTTTAGTCATAGTATTTGGTGATTTTTAAACAGGCAATTTTGAAATGGTTCATAGACTTAATACCACCAAGATTAGATCAATTGTAAAACTGAAGTATTAATGCCTTGAACTACTATATGTGTGCAATGAAATTATGTTCAAGTTTATTAAGAAAGTATGTTCTAACTGTTGTGTTGCTCACCTTGATAAACTGGGTTTTCAATCAGAAGCTCTTCTGAATGTCACCTTGCATGAGGAGATCACATTGGGTATTGCATGTAACCCATAACATGCAAAGTTTAACCGGTGCAGTGTCACTTCCATGGCATACTCACTGTGTTTCCTAAATAACTTCTAAGAAATACAAAGGTCATGATGTTTAAATTTCTTGCTTATGTCTTTAGGCAACAGTAGTGATAGATGAAAGATAACCTCTTGCCCACAATATTCTATAGCACATAATGAAGTTAATGAGACTGCTCGGGTAATGCTTAAAATTTTATAGCATAAAGTATGTGAGCAAAAAGAAATATGTGAGCAATGTGGAAATGTATATGTGAATGTATGCATAAAGACACAAATCGAGTGGAAAGGCAATGTAAACAATATATGCAGCAATATATCCCATTGATAATGGCAACATCTTGATCATTATAAGCATGAGCATATTAGATTGACAATACATGAATGTTACTGATCATTATTATGTTACAGTTTTAACACACATTTTGTTCACTAAAAGGCGCATTTCAAGTATGAATTCGAAAAAGAGTCTTACATTTGGAGACTTTGATACACTTAAAAAAGTTCTATGTAATATTTTAAATATACTCCTTTCAATGATCTATATCTAGTATTTGTATTTAATCAAATCATTACTGATGTTACTGTAGTGCAATTTGAGTTATGGTATTTCATAATAAACACTCTAGTTAGGAAATTTACTTCTTACGATATCTACTTAATTAAAATTATGCTCTATTAAGATGCATAGGATGAAAGCAGCATAGTTTAAAAATGAGGCCTGTGCGTTTTGTCTCATTTTTATTTAAAAATAAGACTACTATTATTAATGAGCAAGAAACACATTCCTAAAATATGACAGGTTTATCTTTTGAATGATATGAGTATATGTTTGTTTTCCCCAGTGAATTATCTCATGCAATATATCCTATATATGTTACTTAATATTTAGGGGACTTTTCCTTTCCTAGGGGTTTATCAAATTTTAGCCAAGAGACTTCTCATTGTCTCCATCTGTGATTTTACATATGAGAAATCTGAATCTAAGAAAATCGGGTGCCTTCTTTATGTCTGTCAAATTGTACATGTGAGAGTAGCAATGTTATATGGCAGTCTGCCCTGCAGAGTTGTGAGTATATTTACAATATTCTAACTCATAGCCACCCCATAAGGCAAGACAGAACTACCCTGTGGATTTCTGAGGCTGCAACTTTCTGATTTAATAGAAAGCATCTTTGGATTCAAAAGATTATGGAGAAATGGTATTTTTTAAAAAAACTTAACGTTCCCCCAAACTTTTGGATCCCTCTCATATCCATGTGTATATATTGTGTGTGTTATGTTGACCATTTTTGCATATGCGTGCATATATATAAAATATAGAGTGATTCGTTGTACAAGGCAACTCCTTGATGATTTTTCTCTATCTTACAAAAAAGATTTTTCTGAGTAGTGACTTCAAGTATCAATGCCTAAAGCTATCATTTTCTTTATTATGAAAATTTACAGTGGAGGAGAGTCCTTTATAGCACTTTTATATATTTCCATAGTAGTCTTAACCTGCTAATGTACTAATCCTTAAACTTAGCATGGTAAGAGATGGTCATATAGCTGTATTAGGAATGCAAAGTGCCAACTGAGAAGCAAGGTCTCTGGAGCCTAACCCAGAGAGCTTTTACATCAGCACTCTCAAGAAAAACCTTTCCAAACATAAAAGACATCATAATGGATCTTACTAGCGATGCAAGGAAAATGGGGAGATCAGAAGATTGCTCCTGCCTTTGGTGCTGGTTTTAGTTTTGTTCCTATAAATAAAAGAGATAAACAGAGAAATTCTGGGCTTTTCTGAAGGAATATTCTAGGTCCACCCTCCCACCCCAACCTGTTTTCTCTTTTTCCATTACTTTGACAAATGAAAAATCGCATGCAATGAGTGCCCTCATAATCTCTACTTCTTGTTGAGATAAGTACACTAAGTCCTGGGCCTCTAAATTAGCTAATGAAAACCAAGGACAGATGATAGTTTCATTAGTATAGATTAACACACTTGCCCCTTACAGTTTTTGAGAATAGACATACTGTACTGAAAAGACTGGATGGGTTAATTCCATTAATCATTTAAGCACTAGTTTAACTAATAACAGGAAGAGTAGACTGGAATCTGACTTTTTTTTCTCATTTAAAGGTCTATCATTTTTCTAAACCCATTGACAGAAACATATGCACCTAACAGAATTTACTTTCAAATATAACCTCAGTATACTTTAGATATTATGATTAGCTCATTTTTGATGCATTTAGGCATAATTAAATTTCCCCATAGTTTGAACAAGTGTATACGAAAGCATACCATTGAAAGTAACAATGCCTACTTTACAGAAAGATGAGCAAATTAATCCATTTTAAAGAAAATATGGCATTATATAAAGCACACTACTTCCATAAAGCATCAGCCTTCAATGATTTCAAATGGGAGATTTGACTCATAATATGTTCATCTTTTTTTCCCCCTACAAAAGCAGGTTACTGGAATAATTTAATGTACTTTCTAGGTATATATTTAAATTAATTATAATTATGCATTATAGATGTTTCACAATAAAGGAAGTATCTCAGAAATTTAAAATCTTTGTCCCGTACATGACAATTAAGAAACAAATGAAGTGCCAAAGAAAATATATAGCTGATACCAAACAATTATTTTGTAAGATATATATCTTGTATATTTATGTACACAAACCAAACTGAGTCTCTTATGTTTTCTTCCAGAATACATGTTCAGAATACAACCATTTAAACAGGGGTTATTATTTCATCATTAAAATATGTTCTAAATAAAAACTGATACTTGTATAAATGATTAGCAATGTTATATTTTATTGAGATTTTTGTCTTCATTTGCATATCAGTGGATCTGTTCTTTAGCTAAACCTCTGTCTCTACCACTCTGCCTCTTTGACTTCCATCTGTCCCTCTGCTCACAGGCATATACACACAATGCACACAGAAAGTAGAAAGTAACAGCACACGAATTGCAATGTGTACATTCAATTGGTTACATATATATATATAGCCAAACCACACATACATGTGTATAAATGCACACGAGTGAGTAGAAATAGTAGAATAATAATCATTACTATCTCTAGTGACAGATTTATTTCTGTTTATTTTCCTTTGATATTTAACTTTAATTTTTAAGCAATGATCATTTCCCATCTTGTTTCATTTTTTCTTCTTCTATTTGAATTTCCAATCCTTTGGTGGCTAAAATAAGAGTTTTTTTTTAAACTGTGCATTGTTCAGCACTTTTCACTTCATCACTATGGTGATTTGTTGAACGCAGATGTATCATTTCCATGCAATGAAAGGTGATGATTTATTTCTCTTGCTGCTTTTGACTACTCGTGCCTTCTTACCTTTATTGCAGCCTTAGCTCTGCTGCTCCCCCTGTTTCCATATCTAGTTTCTGCTTCTCTTATCTTTCTTCCCCTCTCCCACTCCTCCTCCACTTCAAAGGCAGAATACATTAACTACACATGCCTCTCCTTCTTAACTTGGCTTGCATTGATTCAGTGAACTGTAACAAAAAGTGACTTTTCCAAGATGAGAAACTTAGAAGATAGGAGAGCTAATAAAATTAAGTGGATTTTTTCCATGTACAATTTTAGAAGCATCTTTCCTTTGCTTTTCCTCCCTGTCCTTTTGTTCTTATGAACAAGTTAGGGACCTCCAGAGAGTTATTCCCTATGGAGATAACAAGGCACTGAAAGCTAATAAACTGAACTAGGTACAATATTGCTACTAACAAGCAGTCTAGTCTTAAATTCATGAATACAACCCAGAATGTTTATAATTGTAAGATCTTTTTAGAGAATCATGAAGGGAAATAAACAGCCAAACTTCCCCCAAAATAAAATTTGAAGTTGGAAAAGTTAACTTTGTATTCTTTGTACAAAACCCTGTAAGGGGCAGAGACAAAAAAAATGACAAAGTACTCTTACGCTCACTACTTGGTCTCTGGAGTCTGATGATTGATTCATTCAATCTTTCAGAGTCAGAAACTGTTCTTGTGCCCCATGCATTTGGCAGACATATCAGCCCCATGTTACGGTGTGCAGATGTAGGAGGAAGCACTGATTTATCACAGCATCACCACCTCTCCTAAGTAAGCAAAGGCATGTTGAGAAATAATTCAGAGTCTTATATAAGGGGTCTCCAAAAGGTTTGTGAAAAAGTGGAATGAGATTATGGAATTTTCCCACAACAGTTCTGAAGCGCCTTTTGATTTATACTTCATATCCTTTCTTCTAAACTCATAATCAGCACAGAACACTTTATAGTAGTTCTGCATTCCTTAACCAGTCATTGGCTGCTTGTTTTATTTGGGAACATATAAAGTTGTTTTCTCTGGCCCCACTGATGTGGCCCAGGCTGCACGGGGGTGAGACTACAGTTACGTTGGAGAGCTTGCTTTCGCTGAGCACCCCGGCTTATTTCCAGATAACTTCAGCTCTGAGGGAGTCCCAGTGGGCAGAGGTTCTGCGATTGGCTGGCATCCCTGTGGTCGGCAGCTTAGTGGGAGAAAGGCTGGGTTTTCTACTCCCATGAGCTTTTACGGTTTTGGAAGTTCACAGGGGGGTCAGGAGGTAGCAGTGACTAGAAGTCAGGGCGTGTTTTCAGTTGTTTGGAGTTTTTTTTTTCTTGTCATTGTGGCAAGTGGCAAAAAGGTGGACCATATCTGACCTCCTCTGGTTTTTCTACTGGCACAAAGCAGGGATCAGACATGCCTCCTGTCTCCAGTCTTTTTTACCTATTTAGACACTAACAGTTCCTCTCACGGCCTTCTTCTGCAATGGTAGGTTCAAAAATACTTTGCAAGGACTACTCAAAACTCACAGACAATAATCTCAATTAAGGGGGCCTATGATGGGAGTTAATGAATTACCGCAAGTCAGGATGAGCAAACAATAAGGATACAGGACACAATGGCAAATGGCTTTGACGAATGTGTGCTTGTCTTTTAGCAGACCAGAACCCAGGGAAAATGGAGCATGGTTTCTTAAAGAACATACCCTCTCGTGACCAAAACAAGAAGAATCCCCTATCATCAATTCACTTCTGACTCTTGGTTTCCCTTTAGGACAGAGTAGAACAGCCCCAGAGGGGTTTTGATATTATAATTCTCTGCAGGAATAGATAGCCAGATTTCCTACCAGAGTACCTGGTGATTTTGAACTGCTAACCATGCAACTAGCAGCCCAAAGTGTAATCACTAAGCCATCAGAGATCCTTCCTCTTTAAAGACGTGGGCTTTGGTTCATACCATTTGCTAAGGTCAGGGTTTAACCCGATTTAATTCTGTAGCAAAACCTAAACTAAACTCACTAATACTGAGTTCTTTTGGGGAGTAGGAAGCCTCCTCTTTCTTCTAGGAAGGAGCATGTGGTTTCACCAGTGATCAACAGTCAGCAACCCATGGTATAACTATTACACCACAAAGGCTCCTTGTAACAGAAAACTCCATCCAAAATGGGATCATAACCATAGGCATAGCTAGTCCATAATTATGAGTCATCACATAGGGAATTATGGCTGGAAAGGCCTTATTAATTGACTATATCTCAGTCATTGTATAAAAAATGAACTCTTCTTTGTCTCTGTCTTTGTCTTTGTCTTATCCAATACACCTTCACATAAATTATAATTCACTTACACCTAAAAGCATTATTTTATTTTTTTGTTCAATATAAATAGCTCTCATTTTCTTCCGTTTTAAGGTGGATAGCACTTTATAGATTGCTATAGCATTCTTGTGACTCTCTATGGGATGACCTTTTGCTTGACATTGTCCCTAAAACTAAGCTCAAAAATCTTAATATGAAGGAGAGTACATAGCAGCGTTATAAGCATAATGTCCATTTAAAATGACTTTAATGTGATCCCAAATTATATTTTCAGTATTCCCTCCCTGAAACTAAAATTGTACATAGAAAAACACCTATTTCTTTTTAAGGACTTCAAGTATAAATTGACAAATTCTGAGCGATATGAAACCCAAAATGCCAAATTTATGGCCCTCAGGTTTATACCGACAAATACACCTATCGGTCAGCATAGAACTGCCCTGTAATTTTCTAAGATGGTACATCATTATTGGGGCAGAAATCTTATTTTTCTTCCCAAAGAGGCCCAGGTGCTTGTACTACTGACCAAGCACTTAGCAGGCCAAAAGGTAACCCACGACCCTGCTAGAACGCTTTTTGAAAGAAAACTTCTGCCAGGCCTTATATTGGTCTTTAACTCTCTAGTAGTCTAGCCAATCATCCTAGATAAGAAAATCATAATGTTTTTATGCTAGTCTAATGAAATTTTAAACATGCAGATAGTCAATTTAGCTCTAATTCTCTAAGTTATCATATTGTGAATTAAGAACATGCTTAAGTTGTCCTTTTTCCCCACACCACCACCCCAGTCAGAAAACTGTCAGCATGCTTCAACCTTAAATGAGGGATTTCCACAATAAGCTTTGCTCTATATTTCTTTATTAGTATTATTCTAACTAGTTTGGAGCAGATGGTAGTATCACTGTTTTAAATGAACACTCGGTAATATATTTAACATTTGTAAAATTGCAATAATCCAATTATAATTTTAACATCACTTTATGCAATAGTCAATATAGGGTACATTGTATAGTACACTGTATATTTATATTTTCCTGTATCTATATCTTTGCTCATGGTATTCCCTGTACTTCAACTGTGCTTCCTCATTATTATGGTACCTGTACACTTATTACAGAATAGCACAGATTAAAGCCAGAAAACAGTCCTCAAGAATCATTTTTAATAAGATATTCTAATGATTATTTTAAAAAAATCAAATGGTCACTTCCTTAAAGGTTCCAATATTTAAGTTTCAAAACTTAAGAACACGTTGTAAAAATATTGTACCTTGAGTTTAATATGGAATTTCAGGCAAAAAATATTCCAAGAGAAGGCTTGTTTCTTCTTCAAAACTTTGAATTACTTCACAGAACTAATTTATTATATATTATAATAACACTGGCGTGTTCTGGGATGGAATTGTTTGGTAGATACACATTCATTCCCAAATACTTATAATTCAGCTGTTACTGCTTTGTTGGTAGGTCATTTTAACTTCTAGCTGTCCATGGATACATATAGAGAATACAATAAACAAAAGATAAAACAGATACTGTTTTGTGGCTCTAAGGGTCCATGGAGTCAGGAGACAGTTTTCAGGAGTCAATAGTTGGTACAGAAAGCAATTCTAGTATTCTGTTTACGAGTCTGAGAAAGTCCCTCATGTTTCATGCACTTGTTACCGGTATAGAATTAAAATGTTAACAATATTTATCCTACAGGATATTGTGAAGAGATACAATTGATGTATGCCATAGGAAGGGCCTGTTTCTTTTTCAGTTTCTATAAGTAGGAAGCAATTACAAGACATACTGATTAGACCAATAACATAATGGCTTATATAACAAACCGAGTGGCACACTTGTAAAAGCTTGGCTATTAATCAAGAGTCTTAGTTCAAATATACCAGCTGCTCCTTTGAAGGAAAATGTGACCCTTGGTTTCTATGAAGATATATAGCTTTGGGAACCATATGAGGTATTACTAATTTGTCTACTAAAGGATAAACCATGGGGTAAGTGTTTTAAGTCTAATGGCCGTTATTAATTAACAAGAAAGGTAATCTTCAGGCTTCTATCCTTTTATTATATGTATTGAACTTTATTTAGCCATAGACTTATTCAATCAAATAATCTGTGAAGCTGGATTATATGAGGAAGAAAGTTGCATCATAGTTGGAAAAAGGCTCATTAAAGGAAGATCAAAGGTTAATTCTAATGCTGATGAAATTATCTTAAATAGAATATGAGTGGCCAGTAGAAAAAGCAAAGTTGCATTGGAAAAGTGTAGCAGGAATGCCCATTAGAGGTGTGGATTACAAAACTGTAGCTTACATCTTTGTGAGTGCCATCAGATGTACCAGTCCCTGGAGAAAGACGTTACGTTGATTGAGTCAAGATTCATCTAAAAGAGGAAGACCATCGGTGAGATGGGTATCTTGGTAAAGTCAGTGTACTAGGGCCTTCCATATGACTTTTGAAGTTAGCTAAGGAAAGTCTAGAAGTCAGGGCAAACATTATTAACATAATGATCATATATATCATATGTTCCCTTAGGTTGAAATAACGCATATGAGTAACTATATGTTTCAAATTTACATCATCTTGAAATTAATGTAGAATAGGTGCTGTCATATAATAGAATACTATAAAGTGCATGGTTTTAACTTGCAAGGAATTGTAGAGTTATTTTAAGTCAATGCTTATAAAATTTCATAGATTCTCATTTCATCACACATTTTAATGCCATGTTTTATCTTTCCTTTTTATCAATTTTATAGTTACCTCACATTGTTCTTTTAATTGTATTAATATCTATAAAGTAAATTCTGACCTTATCATGATTGGATCACATAGTAGTGGTGCATTTATACAAGGATTTCACTGTGGTTTGAAAAATAGCATCCACAGGACTGAGCCCTGGTGACGTAGTGGTTGTGCATGGGACTGTGGCCCAATGGGATGGAGGTTCAATTCCAGCAGAGGCTCCACAGGAGCAAAGGCTGGGCCTCCTACTCCTACCATCAGAGGGCAGTGATGCCCTCCCCAAAAAAACAAACACACCAAAAAAAAAAGTAGCATCCGCACAAAAATGGGCATGACACCGCATTATGAGTTGCTGCTAGCTGTCATCACATTGATTGTAATTATGGCGGCATTATGTATTAAGGGCAAATTTGTTCCATAGGATTAGCAAGGTTGGGACCTTTGGAAAACAGATCCTTGGGCTTATCTTTCAAGATCTTTGGACGAGTTCACATTGCCAACTTTTAGCCTAGTAGTTAAGCAGCTAAGTGGGTTAGGCTAGGGCTGCTAACTGTAGCGTTAGCGGTTTTCAGCCATCAGCCACCCTGAGCGAGAAAGATGAGGCTTTCTCCTCCTGGGGAGATTTACAGACAAGAAACCCACAGGGCAGTTCTCGTCTGTCTCATAGAGCTTTTATGAGTATGAATTGATTCAATGGCCAGGAGTTCTAGTCTTTTGTTTGTTTTATTTTATTTGTTTGTTTTGGTTTCTATCTCCAAATATTTACAATAAATTCCATGGAAACAGAATTTTTCTGTAAGCATGAGAAAAAGTGTTTTTTATGTACCAAAAAAATTTTGAGAATAGAGAAGTTCCTTTGAAAAGATTACAGAAGATGCTGTTTTAATTGAGTTTGGAATGGCGAGAAGGAAAGACTAGGAACATCATTGTCGGTAGAAGACATGAAAAGTGTAAGCCTTCTGCTATATTAACAAGCTTGTACTTCCTTGTAGGAGACCCTGGCTGTAATTGTCAAGTATATAATTTCTATGCTAATTTGGTGATTACAGAGGTTTTTATTCTTATAGGCATTACAAAGCTTGTTAATGTTCCAGAGACTTTGCCCTGGCAGGAAGGAAGATTGAGCTTTCTGCTCACATGAAGAACTGCAGCCATGGGCAGGTTGATCTTGTCCTCCAGAGGGTCCCTATTATTCATCATTGACTTGATAGTGATGAGAAAGAAAGTAGCACTTAAGAGGAACGCCCATTTTGGAAAGAATATCCTTTATGTTTCTTTGAAAAACCGAGACTGTTAACATTTGTATCATACTTATTTAATAGCTGCTCAAAAGGAAAACAGATCAAGTTAAGTTTCCTATGATAATCCTGCTTGTTAAACTATTTCGGTAAATTCTACATTACTGAGTTATAAGAATGGAAATGCTTTGGACTTTTGAATTATATTTCTCCATTCCCATTCTAAGTATGAACTTATAAGTTATGGATAAGTAGAAGACTCAGATTTACTTGCACATCAGCTCTAATGATTAAGAGTCTGTGTGATCATGAGGAATTGATGGGAAGAGGTATCAGATACTCAAAAGCACAAAACCAACTTGATGGGAAAGGGCAGGGATGCAGCAGGTACCGAAAGCTCATCTGCAAATTAATTGGAGAGTCCCTCTCAGAAGGGTTATAAAGGTTATAAGGATGATAAATCCAGGCTGCAGTATGGCATTGATGAACCACACAAATGTTCTCCAGTTTCTCACAATTTCCTCCCTTTACTATTAATATAGTTATTTGTTTTACCTTATGAATCACATTAGATTCACACATGCTCATTTGTATGTGTATGCTTGTTCTGTATAGGAAAGCTAAGTTGGATAACCCTTCAGAAACCATAACAGGACCAACATTTCCCTGAGGCTAAAGGAAGTGGGGGGAAATGTGGAGCTGATAGCATTGACAGTTGCCTAACTCTTCTTGAGAGGATTGAACAACAGAATTGTATGTGAATGGATATATAGGATTGTTTAGGCTAAGTCCATAAAACTTCTGCATTTGAAAGATAAATAATATTTTTAATTAAGAGGAAAAAAGAATGGTGGACCTAGTATATACTCAATATATAGCCAAAGATAGTATTTTTAAATATTTGTTCTCTCAAAATTATATTATTAAAAAATAAAGTAGCTGCCCCCACCCACACACCAAAAGTCAAGTTTCTGAGTCAGAAATACCACCTTCATATTTAATAACTAAATTAAGTTATTTACTCTTCATAAATCTAAGTTTACTCGATTGAAAATGTATATAATTATAATTCTTAGTAGTCTCAATTTCATTACAACAATAATTGCATCCAAGTAGATAAATATCAGACCTATTTCCATTTAGCTAATGCACATTCATAGTGGTGCATGTCTTAGAAAACACTCCAATAAATATTAATCTTGTCTTTGGTTACTACTTTTAATCCATAACACAATCTGAAGAAGAGTTTACTATTTCATTTAAGAAAGATGGGAGCCATATTTTATAAGTTTTATAAAATTTCTTTTTGTCTGTGTATATGGCATCGCTGCCCTGGTGGGAGTAGGAGGCCCAGCCTTGCTCCTGAAGAGCTGCTGTATATCCTTTTTATTTGATATAATATCCCTTTCAAATTTTAAAAGAAGATACCGAAACACTCAATCGAGGGAATTTGGACTCAGAGTGACTGTGTAGGACAGAGTAGAACTTCCTCTGTGGGGTTTGGGGACCCTCATTCTTCATGGGAGGAGGAAACCCAGCCTTTCTCCCAAAGAGTGACTGGTGGCTTTCAATGGTTGGCTTATGATTAGCAGCCCTATATGTAACCACTGTACTTACACAGAAGTGATGTAAAATTTAATATTTTCCAATGCTATGGTTTCTTTTCTTGGGTTAAATATTTTCCCTGACAGAATTTGATAGAAATGGTCAATAACTTATGCATACAACATGTATTCATGAATGCAGAGTGGTAGTAATAATAGAAATATACTGCACAGGTTTACAATTTTAAAAGGTTTATTTTGATGCATCACCCTTATATGTCACATAAGGCGTTATGTTAAGCATGAATTGTAAAAAGTTTGCTGGGGTTTTTGGTAAACCACCATTTAATTGACCACTGTGCTTCTGTTTGGCTTTCTTCACAAGACTTTATAGTGATAGAAGATTTGAATAAATCAGCAGAACTTTGATGCAGCATGTATTTTCACCAAGAATCTCCTTGTAGTTGTTCTGTTCGATCCAGTTTGCTCCAACTCGGCATGACTCTAAGCTTCATGAAATGCTCCCCAGAACTCTGCCAAACTCACAATTGTTGTTCTCCGTGAGCCAGTGTTGCATCCGCTGTGTTGATCCATCTACCTTTAAAAACCGAAAGGTGTTCAATTATTTTCTTTCCCAAATGCTGCACCGTGCAATTTAATTCTATTTTTCAGAACAGAAAAAGCAAAAAGCTGAGAGAAAAATGACCCAAAATAGGTGACTGAATGACTTATTAACCAACTTGAATTTTAATTTCATTATTTCTAAAATAAGGGAGATTTGTAACATCCCAGTACAGATGTGCTCTCAATTGGAAATTGTTATATTACTCTTGCAGTCTAAAAAATAATATATTGAGGGGAGAAAATGATCAGTAGTCATAATAGATATATTTAGAAATAGATATATTTTAAATGTTTACACATATTTAGACATAGGTCCAAAATGCCTATATATCATTCTCTTCTACATCTTCCCCTGCAAATCATTTCTGAGATTAGGATTCTTTTAGTTTGTGTTTAGTGTAGAACCAGATCTATTGTGTTTTTGGTGTTGGTCTTTTCCTTGTAATATAGGCTTCCCCGAACTTTATGTATTATGTATGCAAATATAAAATGAACTTCTTGTGTTTGAGTTGAGGTTGGCTTATGTGTACAAAAGAATGCTTATTAACTGATCCCAAATTTTGAAGGTAGATTGCCATGCCTTTTTTTCTAGTCTATCAATGAATTCAATATCAAATGACTAAAAGAAAGAATAATTCTAGCTAGAATGTTAAAGTAATTTAAAACAGCTAATTAAAGCATTATAGGACAGTCGTTCAACCAAGCTTTCTCATATCTTTCCTCGGGAATTTTTGTTTGTTTGTTAGTTAATTTAAAAAGCTCCTAACAAACACACTGCAATCATGTCAATTCTTGTCATGACAACATTATGTTTGGTTTCTGACGATGCAAATCTTTTAGGGAGCAGATAGTCTCAACTTTCTCTTTCTGGGTAGCTTTTACATTTGAACTGCTTACCTTTTGATTGGCATCTTAACACTCATTCCAACATTACTTTCAAATTGGTTCCAACTCATCGAGATCCTGTGTTGTATTGGGCAGGATTCTCTAGAAAAACAAAACGAGGACAGTATATATACATATGCATATATAGTCTTATATACTGTTTTGATATATGCTATATATATACTGTGTGTATATATATATATATATATATATAGAGAGAGAGAGAGAGAGAGAGAGAGAGACAGAGAGAAGGAATATAACAGCTAATTAGTCCACACAAGAGTATATAGAGTTAAGTTCAACTCACTTCCCTGGAAATGTTAATATTCTGAAATTCTTTCCACTCCCATGGGCTGCCAGGTCCAAGGTCAAAGAAGCAGACCAAGGAATCCTCCCTCAGGCAAGGCAGCAAACAACAGGGTGGAAAACCAACAGTCAGCAGATTGGGCATTTAGCAAAGCAGACAGGGATGGGAAGCAATGCAAGGCAACAGGATCCCCCACCCTCAAGCTCAAGCTACATGTACACCAGCAGCATGGCAAAGCAGGTCTATGGCCCACAGGTAGTGCAGCTCACAGGTTGAGACAGAGAACTCTGTAGCTAAAGCAGCAGCCTACTCCAGCCTGCTTGACTCAACAGAGAGCAAGAGCAAGCTGGGTGAGCCTTTCCGAGTCATATATGTGTTTGCCCACTAATCAGTCTGTGACCCAATGAATACCACATGTTCCTATTGGCCAGGTTGGCAAAATTACCCCAAAGATCACAAAATACAAAGCAAAACAAAACCATGGCTGGCTCACTCATGATTCCCCTTGTATTTTCCTTGTTTGAGTTTACTCTTACAGCCACTGTGTCAATCAGTCTCCTTGAGGATTTCCTTTACATTTTGAGACTCTACTTTACCAAACATGATTCTCTTGGATACATGTCCAAATACACTCTGGATGCACCTCTTTTAAGGAACAACAACAACAATTTTCTTCACCATGTTCTAACTCTGTTATTAAAGGAATAAGAAGAAAAATGTGACTGCAGATAATGTGAGTGTTAGTTACAAAAAACTTCTCAGTCATAAGCCACCCTCACAATATGTGCCTATTGCCAACAATGGAGTGAATTCATTTCATTAAAGGTCTCCCTCTTTTTCACTGACTCTATACCAAGGCTAATGTCCTTCTACAGGACCAGTCCCTACAATAACAAGCCCAAACTACATGAGACAAAGTGTCATCATCCTTGTTCTCGAAGATGCTCTCAAAACATTTGTCTGTTTGTTTTTTCTCCTGGCAAAACCCACTGCTGTCCCTCCATGGCCTCTCTGCAGCTGTAATTATTTATGGTAGCCGCTAGTCTCATCTTTCTCCCATGGAGGAACTGGTGAGCTTGACTTTTTGACTTTGTGGTGAGCTCTCTAATGTAGGTTCTGCAGTGTCTTTGAGCTCATTGGATTCCATTGAGTTGGTTCTAACTCAGAGTAACTACGAAAATGACGTGGAAGCCACCTCTAACCTTGTCTGTCTATACAAGGGAGGTGGAGAAACCACCACCATGTCATCCCAAGGCAGGTTTCCACAACATAAATAGAGGTCAGACAAGTTTCCAATGTCCAACCTTCTTTCTTCCTATTCTGACACCAACAGTATCTCCTGTTGCATTCCACTTTTCTGTGGACTTAAATGCCATAATCCATTGTGATAATCACATTAAACTCACATACAAGTCTTGATTATTTATGAGCAAAGTTAGCTGTTACCAAAAGCCAGATGAAAACACATTATCGGCAAAACAACATTTCTCCTCTGTCCGGAGTCAAGTCTCTGCCCTCATCTCTCTTGAGTTAAAAAGCCTCCTCTCTGCTCTACCTCCGAATCTCGTATTACTGGCACTCCAACTCTGCACTACCTTGTCGTTTCTATGCCTCAACCTCATTTTTCAACCCTTGTCTCCGTAGGAAGAGATAGCAAATGTTTTACACTGGTGCTTTTTTTTTTGGGGGGGGGGGGAGTATGGAGAATTCCAAGAATTCTCCCTCTTCCTGCTTCTGAGATGACACTCTTGTACATAGGGAAATGCCTACCAAGCCTTGTCAGACCCCTTATTTTATCACATGCTCTATGAAGCCCGGTGGTGGAGTGGGTTAGCTTTGCTCTGAAAACCATTTGATCAGCAGTTTGAAGCAGCCAGTCACACTTTGGGAGAAACATGAGGTTTCCTGTTCTTGTGAAGTGTGACAATCTCTAAAACTCACAGGAGGCAGCTCTGCTCTTTCCTCCAGGATCACCATGAATCATAATTGACCTGATGACACTGAGTACTTGTTTTTTTCCCGCAAATTACTTCCATAAAAATGAAAATGATTAGGTGACATTTGGATTGTGGTTGTAGCAATGGATATTAAAATGACAATGGACTGTTAAAAGAACAAATAATCTGTCTTAGAAGCACAGCAAGAATGCTCCAAAGAGGCAAGGACGGCCATAATTCATCTCACAAAAAGAGGAGGACCCTTAATAAGAGAGATTGGCATGGTGGTTGCAGCAATCGACTAGATCGGAACAAGTGTGGAAATGGTGCAGGAGCAGGCTTTGTTTTCTTCTGTGGTCCTCAGGCTCATTATGTGTGGAATCAACTTGATGGCCTCTACCAATAACAGCAACACAATTGCTTGATGGGGGTTACAGAGAAAATGGATAGAAGACCCTTGCTAAAAATGTTCACTTCATTGCATAGCAGAAGGAAACATGGCCCATCCCTGACCAAACTCATTTCCTTTTCTATTTCAGCCTTTGCTTGCAGCCACTCTGTCAACCCATCTTGTTGAATGTCTTCCCTCATTTGTTTCCCCTCTACTTTACCAAGCATGATGTCTTTTTTTAGGAGTTTTTCTCTTCTGAAGCATATCCAAAGTATATGAAGGGAAGACTCCTCAACTTTAAGGGAGGTTATTTTTCCTCTTCTTCGAAGACCTATTGTCTGTTCTCTCCCAGCCCAGGGCATTTTCAATAATATTCAAGTTGATCAATTCATAATTCAAATTCGTTACTTTTTCTGAAGTCTTCTTCAAAGGTTCAACTTTCACATGCATATGGAATGATAGACAATATCATGGCTTGGGTCAAGTGCATCTGGTTTGGCAAAGTGGCACGCTTTCCAATATTTTTGTTTGGTTTTATTTTGTTTTTGGTCATCACTGCCCTCTGGTCGTGGCAGTAGCACAGTCCCACGCACAACCACTACGCCACCAGGGCTTAGCCCTTTCTCGACAATATTTTAAAGAAATCTCATCTAGCCCATTTTCCCAATGAAATATGTCATTTGATGTCCTGAATCCTCCTTCCATGATTACTTATTGTATATCTAACAAAATGAAAACAAAGTCCTTACAACCACAGTTTTGCTGTTAGTCCTGATGCAGTCTATCAGTTCACCATGAAGGTTTTTTTCCCCCATTGCATTGAGTTTTCAATCCATACTGAACGTTGTAGTCTTTGATTTTCACAGACAAGCATTTCAACTCCACCTCACTTTTAGTAAGAATGATTGGGTCATCTGCATGTCACAAATTAACCTTCTTTGTTTTCATATAGTTCAGTTTCTCAGATTATTTGCTCAATATACAGGTTGTATCAGTATAGTGAAAGGATTGAACCCTGATGCACAACTTTCTTGATTTTAAATCAAGCAGTATTACTTTATTCAGATCCAATGGCTGCTTCTTGGTATGTATGGGTTCTTTAGGGGAACAATGGAATATGGTGGAATTACCATTCTTTTCCAAGTAGCTCATACTTTGTTATTATCTAAGTAAGTTTTTCTCTGATATTCTGTTTCCAACCAAGATGATCTAACAAAAAGAATGATATTCCAGTAGACCTCATCTAAATCTACTTGAATAACTGGCAGCTCTATATTGATATACTACGGCAACTATTTTTAAATTCTCTTCAGCAAAGTTTTATTCTTATAAAATCTATTTTTCAATTTCCACATTGTATTGGGTAACCTCCCTAGGGATGTGCACAGATATGGCTCTTGCACAACTGATATACATGTAGCCTTCTTCCAAATTTCCTTGAATGAGTATTTCTGAGCCTTCTGGAAGTCTGTATTCAGATACATCAATTCACTTTTCTTCTTTATTCATTGTTCAACTCATGCATTCACGGAACGTAATAGAAGATATTATGATTTTGGGTAGGTCCACCTTAGTTTCTTTATTTTCCAAACAAAAGTGTCAGACATGAATGAGTTGTCAAGTTCTTCATGTGAAAGCATACTAATGAAGGAAGAAATCAAACAGATTTAGTTGGTCAGAATGCAGCGAACTTTGAACTCCATATGAAGGCATGATAGTGAAACAAGGTAGGTGATCTGTCATCATATGTGTGACTACTCTACAGATCTAGCTTGGTAATTCTCCAATGCTTTCTCTTGTAGTTGTACTTGACTTTAGTACCAGTTTTCATGCAAATTCATGGGATAATGGGCCAGTTCCTTTTTTTTTTTTTTTTTTTTGCCTTTTGGTCCAATAAAGTCTTGATTTTGAAACTCTTATGAGAAGATATTGGGAGTACACAGAAAATAAACTCATGCACATGATGGTGGAAAAAGAGCGCCCCTCCCCCCCCATTCTTTTTTCATACTTTAAACAATCCACCTGTTTAGCCTTCCTCACCCCCATCCCCACCCCCAATCTATAGCAAGGAGAAAGGGTCCTGGTGGCATAGTGGTGGCACTTTGGGCTGTGATGCAAAAGGTTACAGGAGCTCTGCATAAGAAAGACTGAGATTTCTAGTCCCCTCAACCATTTGTCCTATGGGGTCCTTTCTGATGAGTAAACATCAACTCAGTGGTGTGGTTTTTATTAATAGCTATGATACCTCAAATATATATTACTTTAATGAGCACTGATTGTGAATTCTGAGAAAATGAAATATTTCACAACTTCAATATGTTGTTTATTTATCACTATATTGTTTACTGGTCCCATTTGTTTTTTGCTGAGGTGTCATCCACACTGAAAGATGTAGATATTTATCTTCATCCATAAGTATCCACCTTTCTTCACATCTAGTTTGCAAAATTGTGTCATTTCCTTATAACAGGTTACTCAATCTACCCATAATCCTGATGCTTCATTATGTTTTATATGGTCCAAACTCCTGGGATCTTTGCTAACGTAGAGAGTTCATGTGTATGGTCAAAGGATATAACCATTACACATGCCTAAATCTTGCTCTGTGCTCTGTGGACTGCCTCTGGCACTACTTTTTGGTCTCTAAAGATGTTCTATGTACAGTTTCCACAATCAAGTATTCTCAAATCCCTTTCTTGACAATGTTGTCATTATTTGTTATGATCCACACAGTTGAATCCTTTGTATAGTCAACACTGACACACACCTTTCTGATATGCTGAGTTTTCTTTCAGAATACATCTGGCATCAGCCATGATTTCTGTATTTCTTTTGGATCTCTATTTAAACTTCTGGTAGTTCCTGTGGATATGCTGTTGTAACCACTTTAAATTTATCCTTAGTAAAACTTTATCTACATGATGTACTATTGATTTTTTTTTATGACATCCACATTCTGTTGGATCACTTATTTCTAGTGTTAAGGGAAAAATAATGAAAGCATTAGTGTATAAAAGTAATCCCTCTCAATTCACAAAAGAGCAAAACCATCTGTTTAAATATAATGTCTCCAGGAAACATAGCAATATCAGATAGCCAAATAAGCAGTTTACTCTCACAGTGTATTTACATGAAATTTAATTATGTATAGGTGAATTACCTCCTCCTTTTGTGATTTCCTACTGGCATTCAAGGTATATTTTTGATGTGTAGTGGAGGGAATTTAATCTATTCACTAATTAAATAAATTTAATTATAAAGTACCTCTTTTCAATGAGGTACTTCAGATTCTATTTTTCTTTGGTATTAAGCTTTTGTTTTATAATGGCATATAGTCTTAGCCTTTTGGGAAAATGGATCAAGCACATAATTAGCATTAAGAGTTTTCTTAGTCAGTTATTCTGCTGAATTTGCACTTTATGATGTCTGTTTCCTAGTTGGGAAGAATGTTTTTATTTCACTTTTGGGAGGATTTATGTACATAGAAACAACCAAAATATTGTTGATATTATTTACATAAATATAGAACAGTATCTTGTGATTCATGTTATCAATTGCATTTATGATTCCACTCCCTTTTTAAAATTCAAGATAAAGAATAAAGTTTGTTTCAGAATCCTTCAATCACTTAGCATTTATTGTTAAAATTTGATGAGAGTTGAAAAAAAGGAAAGCGCATTGATTTCCTGGCATGAGAGACAATAATATGATAATAAATTCAATGTTATTAATTAATATATAAATGCTAACAATTCAAACTTTACCAGGATGCATTTATAACTGAAATATGGACTATAGTACATATGTAAACCTAATTCAAAAATTGGACTCATTGAGCTATGCTGTTTAGCACGATCCTCTAGCTCCCTCTCTTGGAAGGCCCCGATCCCTATATGCCGATATGGAAAAAAAAAGAACTTAATATATTTTCATTTCCCCTGGAATTTATAACATTTTCCACAATATCGATTGGATTATTTAGTTGTGTTGTATAAATCAGCTTAACCACTTTCAAAATGAAACCACGCATCATATAAATCACAAAGTTACTAGTTAATGCTCACTCATTACAACTTCATTTTAAAGTCAGTGATGCATTTTTTATTATTATATTATAATACATGTAAGACGGAAAAAGCGAACCCACTGTCCGAAAGTCACTTCCAGCTGACAGTGACTTTACAGGTGGCAGGAGAGCCATCTCAGGGCCAGCTAGGTCTTGACAGGAGAGGGAGGCTTCCTCTTCACTTCTGAGAGCAGTTGCGGCAATCAGATTGCTGATCTTTGTGTTCACAGCTCATCCGTTAGGCCTCTGTGCCTCTAGGGCTCCTGAACACATACAGGGATGCTTTGAAAAGTACTTGGAGACACTTCATTTTATCTAATTCAATTTTTCCCTGAACATTTTGAAGCCACTTCATAATTTGAAGTTAATTCAAATGAACTAAATTTTATGATATTATTTAGACATCATTCAAATATCATTTTTGCAATAGACAGGTAGGAAGTGCCATCGCCCACCTCTGATTTCACTCTTGCCAGGAGGCTAGGGCTGGACAAGCCTCCAGGTCCAGCACTCTTCACCTATTCAGACACCTGCTGCTTCTTCCACTCCACTCTATATCAAGGGAAGGTCCAATAGCTCATTGCAACGGCCACACAGAATTCACAATTCTGAGAGTTTGTTAAGGAATTTAATAGGTTAAAAGCCAGGATCAGCAAACAATAAGGGTACAGCCATTGGTTTGCTAGGGCGCCTGTTTAAAATGTTCTTAATTATCAACCTCATCTATTTCGGTTGTGTCATGGAAAATAATCACCTTTTTCATTTCTCCTACATTGCTATGACTACATATTTTATATTTATTTCAGTAATTAAACTGTTCATAAACAAGCTCATAGACATAAAAGTGCAAAAGTTCTTACTCTAATAATTATAAAGAGAAAAGGCTGAGATCTTTAAGAAGACAAATTGAGATTAATTTCAGCTACAAGATGTGAAAAAAATGTGTTCATTATGCTAAAATGAACATAAAATAAAATTAGTATTCGACAAAAGGAATTTGCTATTTGTACATCAGAAATCAAAGAAAAATCAGAGCAATAAAATATATAATAAATTTGGAGGTGGTATATTCCTGTATATATTAAAGTTGAAGCCTAAAATGTTAGAGACCAGGAGATGGAGAGGATGGTTTCAGCATGGCCCTGCTGAAGTTTTACTGGGTTGCTATTTTAGAGAAAATTTGCAATTAAGGAGGAAAACAAGCTGCTGCAAACCACTGGTTATTTATATCAAACTTCGTGCAGAGTTTAAAAAGTTTACTCACTAATAAAAAGAATGAATGATATGAGCACATTTGTATTTATGCCTATGTGTGCAGTCCTGTCTTCTATCTATCTGCATCAATTCTGATGATAATGATGACTATTAGAATAATGATATAAAGAACAAAAAGTACTTTTCACTAATTTATTCTCAGGAAACCTGGCAAAGGGGCTGTTTTGATGAGTAATACTTACAAAAGTGACCCTAATAACTTTAATATAGAGAGTCTTACTAGAAAAGGCAGTTGTATAAAGTAGTGGGTTTCCTTTTCAAAAGCCTTTTTGTCAAGAGTTTGGCAGATTTCATGATTATATTGTTATTCAATAGGGATATGTATTAAATAATAAAGGGAATAGCTTACAATGTTCAAGAAAACAAAACATATTTTTAATTCATTTTGAGTAGCAGGCATATTCATAAGAGGCATATATTTTAGTATCTATTAGCCCAGCTTTGCTGGAATATTTCATCTTATTATCTTTTCTCTTTGATACTGAATGATGCTATTTAAGCAGCAAACAAAGCTTGATTTGTTAAATGCATAAGGGAAGAAAGAAAAGGTAAATTGGTCTTACTATATGATGGGGTTAATAAGCTTCCTGCAGAGAAAGATGTGTTGCCAAAGATTAAAGAAATTTCAAGAAGACTTGATATTAATATCTTATTCCAGATGGATTTTTCCTTTTGTGATTGTGTCTAAAAGCAAAGCAAATCTGCACTAATAAAGCCTTCCAATGAACTCATGGTTATTTAAATAAAAAGTAATAATTGCCCTCTTTGTGGAATTCAGTGGGTTAAAAGAGCATTCTTTCAGCCTTCCACTATCCTCTTTGGTTCTACAGCTTCTCTAATTGAATTTTTAAAAATTTCAAACCACACAATGCTTTGAAATGAAATCCACTTATTTGCAGTGTTTTTAGAGTGAAATATAAAACCTTCACATTGTTAAAAGAACCTTGTAACGTCAGGTTTTTCATTACATCCTTGTCTTAAAAGACAATGACTGAGCACATCCAATTGACTCTTGATTCCTATTCCTTTTACAAAACCAGATCATAATTCTCTGCTAACCTCTGAGGACGTCCTAAGGACAATTAATTTTAATGGCAAAACATGTTGGATTTACGGGTTTTTATTTATTGAAAAAATTTAAAAAGAAGTTGGGGGATTGGGAGTGAACAATGGGGATAAAAATAAATCAATGAAACAAGTGAAGGTCCTTGTGTGTGCTAGCACTAATTATGTCCTATGAATTGGGAGTGTAATTCATTCAACCTTATTCATGTGAGGTCAAAGCAGGAGAGTGCTTTATTTGTATTACAGCCTAATGATTACTTTATGGATATTTTAGAAAGATCTCCTGACTGTAGTCTCAACTGTAGCTGGAGGAAAAATAATAAAAGCTAAAAAGATCACAGAATATAGTGGAAGTCCAACCCTATCTAGTGCATTTATTTCCTACAACAAGGTATGCTGTTTATATTGCAGACATGTGGAGTACTTTGCTCAAAGTAAAATAGGATTGGTTTACTATAGGGTTGGTAATATTTTAATATACTGGGGTATTTGAATAGTGTTACAATAAATGAGGATCAGTACTGTATTGGGTATATTCTGGATTGAACCTCAAATGTATATAAGAGCAGTGGCTCTATGAGACCAATGTTTAAAGCTGTCATTTGTAAAGAAGCAGTAACCGAGAAAATAGTTCATTTCATCATTTTGAGGAACCCAGGTGGTGTAGTGTATTATGCTGTAAACTGCTAAACACAAGTTCAGCTGTTCGAACCCAGCAGCTGTCAGCAGGAGAAAAAAATCAGGCTTTCAGCATGCTTAATGATTCACAGTCTTACGACATCACAGGGCCCATTATATTCTGTCCCATTGCATCCTTCAGGATCAATATCAGCAATGTGGCAGTGTGCTTATTTGCTTTTTTAATGTCCTGCTAACAGTGTGTTTGGCTGGGTCAGCTCTCCTGATGTTAATATACAGTTGCATTCTTTTGATTCTATGGGAAATACCCTTTCTGACTTTCAGTTAGAAACAAGAAAAGTTAAGATAAATGCAGAAAATTATTATTTTCAAGGATTTCATTTTTCGTAGGTCCACAATCAATGCTCATGAGAGCCAAATGCATTGGGTAAATGTGTGGGAAAGGGTTTTTTAAAAAAGTTTGCAAAAGTAAACCTGCAACTTTTGAGACCATGATATTTTCAGTCTTATCAAATACATTCACATGCTGAGCAACAAATAAAGAATGCTGAAAAGTAATTGCTGCATTTGAGTTATGGTATTTGCTAAAGAATATGTGAAGTAGGGAGCTGATATCAAGGGCTCAAGTGGAAAGGCAGATATTTGGAGAATGATAATGGCAGCAGGCACGTGAAGGTGCTTGGTACAGTATATGTGTTTATGTATTGTATAAAAACAATGTATGAATCCCCGATAAAATGATTTTAATAAATAAGAAAATAAAAAATGCCTCAGCAAACAAACCTTAAAACATTTAAAACTAAAAAAAACCCTAGAAAATCTAAGCAGAGAAAAAGATCTGAAAAAAAAAACGAATATTTGAAGTAACATAGATTGCCAAAGATCAAACAACTCTGTTTTAGACAAAGTACAGCCAGAATGTTTCTAAGAAACAAGGATGGCAAGACTTTGCCTCACATACTTCAGACATGTTATCAGGAGAGATTGTTCTATGGGAAAGTTTAAGACTCTCAACCAAATGGATCGACATAGTGGCTGCAACAATGGCTCAGACACAACAATGATTTTGACAACGGTACATGTCTTGGCATTGCTATAATCTGTTGTTCATGGCTCACTATGAGTTAGATTTGTCTAGAGGCCATTGCCTAGAGGGCAACAGCAACAGCTGTTAGTTAAGAGGTTAATGGTTTCTTCTTCTTCTTCTTCTTCTTCTTCTTCTTCTTCTTCTTCTTCTTCTTCTTCTTCTTCTTCTTCACCATCTGTGGTTGTTGCATCATTTCATGTCAACTTGAAGATATTTACAAATGTAGCAGTGGTTTTCAACTTGTCACTCAGGCCCCAGCCTGATTGTGCCTTCATGTGGGCATAGCCTTCTTAAAAGGGGGGCTGGGGAACCTCTCCTTCTTTCTCTCTGGCATCATCTTCCTGTGGCTGCCCTGATTGTTGCCAGAGCTCTATGATGCTACACTGGATCTGTACAAGTGTGCACCCACCAACCCATGATACGCCTGCATTCTTTATCATTGCCTCTAGCTGTGTGAGTTTGAAATGGGGTCTATGGACTAGTATTGGACTTAAGGACTTGAGTTTGACTGGGCTTGGATATTTTCTAGATATATAATTTCTTGATATAAAGCAATATCTTATGCATATATAAGTGACTTGAGTTTGACTGGGCTTGGATATTTTCTAGATATATAATTTCTTGATATAAAGCAATATCTTATGCATATATAAGTGTCTTGTCAACCTGATCTAACACACCACCTAATGTAGCTGTTATTTGGACACTACATTTAAACATTATAAATCTTCAACACTTTCACATATAAAATGTTAATAATAGTATCTTCATCAAGCTGATCTATTTGCAGTTGTATAACTTACTGCATGTGTGTCAATCCCAATGAATTCACACAAAGCAATGACAGTACTAGTGGAGGAATCTCAGGGAGATGGCATGTTTGTTTTTTGCTCGTACTATATATTCGTGACAAATCTCTTGGCAAGAGATCCAGGTTGGCTGCATGCTATTATTTTGCTACCTGAGCAGAAAAATGTTGCTTCTTTGCACAGTGAAGGGAAAAAAATAGAGTGGCAGTGTCAGGTAGCTGTCCAAGACCTATCGAAGCTGCCTAAGACTTTCTTTTCAGAAATAACATCCATTCATTTACATTTCACTGGTCATGTTATTCCACTTGTCATGTATTAGTCTGAGTAGACTAGGGAAACAAATTCATAGAAACTCATATGTGTTTAAAAGAGAGTTTTATATAAAGGGTAAAAGCATCCCAACCCAGTTCAGTTCAAGCCCATACATTTGATATTAGCCCATAAGTCTGATACCAGTCTATAAAGTCCTCTTCAGACTCATGAAGCACAGGCAATGACACTGAATACAGGACTGTCACAGGCCAGTTGAGTAGAAAGTCTTTGGATCTAGTGGCATTGTAAGCATCTCCATGCTGGTAGGGGTCTCCATGACTTCTCCAGCACCCAGAGCGGCATCAGGCTTGGTCCATGTGTCTTCCTCAGCTCAGGGCACTAGCGAAATTCCATGTGTTTTGTCAGCTGCAATGTCTCACAGGGGTTGAACAGAAAGAGAGAGAGAGGAGAGAGAGAGAGAGAGAGAGAGGTGTCTGCAGTCTCCAAGAAGGACATACTGGATTTCACAGAGTTCTCAGTAAAAGATCATACCCACACAGAGGCCTCGTTGGCATGACCCAATTGACAGACACAACTCCATCCTTTCGCTCTTAATCCTCTCAAGTCCCAAATTGGCACCAGATTGTGTACTGTATATCCTTGAGTATAAGTTGACTTGAATATCAGCCAAAGCACCCAAGTTTGCCACAAAAACTGCATTAAAAATATGCTGGAAAAGTCGACTTATATATGAGTATACACAGCAATTACCAAAGCCCACCAGAGTATCTGTGTGGCTAAGCATTCAACTACTAATTGAGAGAATGGCAGTCCTTAACCCAGCTCAGAGACACCCTGGAACAAAGACCTGGTTTTCTGCTTCTGAAATGTCATAATCTTGAAACGCCTGTGTAGTACAGTTCGACCAGGCAACACTTATAGATCATAATTCAAGGTTAACTTAAAGTTGTTATTAAAGAATGATTCCATGTGCTGGCCAGAGAGGGACATAAAGCTGTTTGTGGGTAGAACAACTTATGGCCACCAAATGTGATGCAATTAATACCATGTCTGGGCCATAATCTATGCTCAATAAAGATAATTTGCAATCATTTTTAAAAGAGGATCACATTGCTATCATTATCAACTATAGCTTTCACAGATAGAATGCTTTATCAATATATGTTTATTTTCTAGTGGAATTTTCTAGCTGAAATAAGCACTGGTTATTTAATATTAATATTTCTCATGAATATATCAAGGCAGTATTGTGACTCCAGTACTCTTATCTTTATAAGTGATTTGAAAGGGAATCATGCTAATATATTGTTCCAATAAGATATTTTAAATGTACCTGCAAAACGGTTCAAAAGGAACTGAACTATGGAGAAAGTTCATGGTGGTAATCTAGATTGTTGAATATTTAGTCTCTAGCTTTTATTTGACTGGTAAAATTAACTAATTGTCAAATGGTACACTAGATTCATTATGCCTTTGTCTCTCTGGTACTAATTCAACACATTACCATGGTGATTGCTATAGTAACATTTAAATAGGTATTGATGCCAGGAAATCTTTAGTATTGATCTAATGGGACACAGGGGCAGCAACAACGGGCTCAAGCATTAAAAACTATTGTAAGGTGGGCACAGGATCTGGCAAGGTCTCATTCTGCTGTACACGGTTCTCTCAGAGAGGGAATCTAACAATAGGCTTTATTCACAGTACACAAATAAAGAGTATGTTGTTTGTGCTTTCATATATACAGTGTGTGGAAAAGAAGAAAAATTCTTAAAAAATGCTCAAGTGAAAACGTTGGTGATTTAATTATAAAAGTACTTGAATATCAGAATCCATTGCATATGTTAACTGAAATTTAAAAAAATGAGCCTCTGCTATTTTATGTAAATATACTTGATATTAAGTACTTTAAATTTGTCAAGCTATTTATTTTCTTTAAACATAATCTTAAAACACTTAGCTGTGCTCTGTAAAACTCCGTCTTATGTAACATATGGAGGGGCGAGACCTCAAGTGCATTTCTTATAAAAGAAAGAACCAGAACTAAATGAAGGGGGAAAATAGCTAATATTTTTATTTTAAAATTGAAATAAATATGTATCATTTTAATGTCCTTCACATGTATATCCACCCAAATTTGGCCATAACCAATTAGTATGATGATAGTTATAGTTATCTTAGATATAGTTCTATAATCCCCTAATAATGATGTAGTATAATTCTGAAATGTATGCTGTGGCTATCCTCACGTTGAACGGCATTTTTACTGTACCAATTAACAGGATTAAGGTGAGATTCAGAGGTAACTTTCTTCTCTTTGTTTATCTCTTAATTTTTTTTAATGCATTGCATTGGTACTCAACTTTTCTTTTCTCTTCTTCTTTTTTTTTTTTTTTGCCATCACTGCCTTCTGGTGGGAGTGGGAGGCCCAGCCTTGCTCCTGGAAAGCAGCCACTAGATTGAACCGCCAAGCCAGTGGGCCGCAGTCCTGCCCTCAACCATTACGCCACCTGGACTCAGCCTCAGAGCTAACTTTCAAAGCGGGTGGGAACCACATTTTCTCAGGGACATCTTTGCACACTAATATATCAGAGGGTTTGGCTTTATGATACCATCTGTAACAGACAAAGTCAAAGCCATCCCTCTGTTTCCTGACTGAGCTTTGTTAGAATTAAGAAGACATTCTTAGACTTTTAGACATTTGGCATATGTGGTTCGGGGCCCATCATTTTGCTTGCTTTTTCCTGAACCTGAAATTTGGGATTTAACACTATACTCCAACATTTGAGAATTTACTTTAAAGTTTAGAGTGTCTGTTAGATGCCGAAAATTGCAGAACCTAGTACTATGTGGGCCTCTACTCAAAGGAACAGTGAGGGGGAAATGGAGCAGAGTAGCATCTTGGAAGAGTTGGACTTTGGAACATCTTTACAAATTTATGGATCTAGCCTAGTATTAAGTCTGTTAAGAGCAATGCTTACCACCAAAACAAACTTGTGCTCATATCATTGTTCAATCATAATCTTTATCCATTACCAAATTTTTCCATCCCCTTAACAGATGCTCAGTATCCCTTAAGCATTTATTGCTATAACTATCTTAAAAGAATTAGCAACACTCCTATGAATATTATTGTTTTATAGTTAATCCCATTTTTAAATTTGGGCAAAGGCAAGGAGAAGTTAATCTCTTACCACACAGCTATTAAGTGGGAAATTCCTCAAAAACAACAGTGAATTTAGAGTCTTAATAACTCCTCAAGTTAACACTCCAGCATAAATATATGAGGCCAATATTGCTAAATAATAGAATAGTAAGCTCCTATTTTATCTGATAAAACAAAGATGGTTTATAAATGAACAATAAATATTAATATTGAACTGGAATTTTTATACACCAGGGAAACAGCAATCAAAATTGTTTATCAAACACATCTGGTTTCATGTCTTTTCAAACAAATAATAGGAAGATAAGATTTCATTGTACGGTTTTCTACTTCATATGCATATAATCATAGACATGAAATGTACCTATTAAATTTTGAATGCAGCTTATGTGCATCATTCAATTTTCCATAATTTCCAATTTTACTATTTCATGTTTCACACATCCCACCTTCCAGTGAGTAACTGAGCTACAATGGAAAGCAGGGGCAACAAGCAAGCCTCAGTAACAGTCCTTCTAAAGCTTGAATTGTGTCAACCACTTGCTATAAAATAGGAGACACACATTCATCTATGACTGGTAGTTATTGTTATTGTTATGTACCATTGAGTCAGTTTCCACCTACAGCAGCACAATACTCAATGGAATGAAACACTGCTGCACCCTTTGACATCCTCAGACATCCCCATGCCTGAGTCCATTGTTGTAGGCACTGTGACAATCCATGTCCTTGAGGGCCCCTCTCTTTTCACTGTCCTTCCACCTTGCCCCATATGATGTACATCTTCAGGGACTAATCTCTCCTGACAACATGACCAAAGTGTACAAGACAAAGTCTAACCCTCGTTGCCTCTAAGCAGCACTCTATCTTCCAAGACAGATGTGTTTGTCCTTTTAGCAGTCCATGGTACTTCCATTATTCTTCTCCAACTCTGAAAGTACAAGCCAACAATTCATCTTTGTTTTCCATATTCAATATCAAATTTTCACATGCCATGCATATAAGGCATTTTAAAATATCATGCCCTGGGTCTGGTGGACTTTATTTCTCAGAGTGATATCTAAACTGATCTTGTGTAGCAGATTTATGTAATGCAATTCGCTTTTTGTTCTCATAACTACTGCGTCCTTGAGCCTTGGTTTTTGGATTCAAGCTAGACAAAAATCCTTGAGAAGGAAAATATTGTCTCCATTTATCATGACATTGCTAATCATGCAATTGGGAGGACTTTGGTATCCTTTTTTAATTTAATTTAATTTTTTGTCTTTGATCTCCTTGCATTGAATTCTAATCCATACTGAAGACAACAGTGCTTGATCTAGATCAGCAAGTGCTTCAGGTCCTCATCGCTCTCAGCAAGCAAGATTGTGTCATCTGCATAGTGAGCACGTTAACAAACATTCCTTCAACGCTGATCTCACGTTCTTCATTTAATCCACTTTTTCTGATGATTTTATAACCAAACAGATTAAACATGTGTGTTGAGAGACTGTAATCCTGTTGCACACATTTTGAAACATGCTGTCTTCCCTTATTCCATTTGCATACCTGCCTCTTGTTCCATGCATAAGTTCTGCAGGAGCACAATGAATTGACTGGAAGAGACCTATATTTATGCCCATTCCAAAGAAAGGTGACTCGATAGAATGTTGAAATTAGTAACACTGTCATATGAACATAAAATTATGTAGAAGACAATTCAAAAGTGTTTATAGCAATATATTGGCAAGCAGTTGCGAGAAATTTGTGGTTGATTCTGAAAGGGACATGGGATAAGAGACATCATGGCTGTGATCAGATCAATCTTAACTAAAAGCTGAAAATACTAGAGAGGTCATCTTTCGTTTTATTGATTATGTAAAGTCATTCAACCGTGTGCATCACAAAAAAGTATGGATAAAAGTGAAGAGCCTGAGAATTGTGCTCACACACAAATAAACAAATATGTACATAGACCAAGAGGTGATCCTTACAACATGACAAAGGAATTCTACATGTTTTAAAGTCAGGAATGGTGTATTTCTAGGTTGTATTACCTTGCTGTATTTATTAAATCTGTATGCTAACAACAGATCTGAGAAGCTGGAATGTATAGCAAATAACTTCACATCAGGATAAAAGAAGGCAGAAACCTGGGATTTGTAGAGGTCTTGACTTTGCTTATTGTCTCTGAAAGAGGCTGGACATACTTATTGGTAAGGATGAAAGACCACAGTTTTAGTATGGATTGCAACTCAATGAAAAATAAAATATTCTACAGAATATTTTACTACTTAACAGAATATTTTACTATTTAACTACAGAAAAATAAAATATTCACAACAAGATAAAAAGCTTTGATACCTGGAGGAAAGATTAATATTGTCAAGGGTTTTTTTTTTTTACCAACACTCATGGAAAAGCATTTAAGAAATCAAAGGAGGCAAATTTGTTTCACTCTTTAAAATTTGAAACAACAAGAATTCTCTTTCAAGACTAAGATACACATTGTCCAAATCATGTTTTTAATCTAGATTCTGTAGAACAGAGCTTTTTTCACTCCTTTCCCTATTTTGCCCAAGAAATTTGCAACATGACAATTACTGTCAGAAACAACTTAAATTCGTTACACATTTAAAAAAATAATATTTGTAAAAAGTTTAATAAACTTTTCATAGTGAAGCAAAACCAGTCCATATCCAGAGTTTAATCAAGGAAAAGTCTCACACTTGTGAAGGTAGAAAATATCCAGTAATTTAGGTCAGATTTCAGGCTAAAGAATACTATTGCTGCCTAGTTGATAAACCCAAGATTAGCTCGCCAGATGACAGATTTTTTTTTTTCTGTAGAGACAAATTAATCCAAGGCCATCGGGTAAAATGGCTTGCTACTGCAGAATCAGGATTAAAGGGCAAGAAGCCTTTAATCCTCAGAGGGACAAGCCTGTGAGTCACAATCAAGGAAATAGATGTCAGTGAATCAGTGGAAGGATTCACATGCTGGAAAGAAACACACACACACACACACACACACACACACACACACACCAGTGTGCTTGTTGCATTAGGGTAGCTCCATCTGACTTTTCCTCAGGAATGTCTCTGAGGAGGTCAGCCTTGTCAGTAAAGATTCTCCAAGGAAGTGAGCTGAGAGAGCATGTGTCTCCAGCCTCCAAAGAGGGAAAATCAAGAGTTCCCAGAATTCTCATGAGAAGGCCCTGCCCCCCCCACTCCTCGGGGCCTCATTGCCTATATAATAGGATTGACAGACTAGACGAACTCCTTCATTCTTATTCCTCTCAAGTCTCAAATTGAAACCAGATGATGCAGCTACCGCAGCAAAGACTAGATTCAGTAACTTAGTTAGCAAATAACTCTATCTTAGCTTAAATGCGACTGGATACCTTAGAAATGAAGATTATAAGATAAAGCTCATGTTTTGAGCACTTTATCCGGCATTTTGAAGAATATCTGGCAAAGGATACATTTAGCTCTTCTCATAAATTAAGAAAAATATTTTTATAAGCAAGTGTTTATTAGGAAGCCGCAGTTAAACCCCACAGTAGCTAGTCAGTGATGCATTGACTTGGTAAATGGGATCTGCAAGGACCACCATGGTGCCTACTACAGAACCCATACCGAGTCTTACTATAAGCAACTTTTCTACCTTTAAGAAGGTTAGCAATTTTAACTAGCATCTGAAATCTCATGTGTAGTCTCATAGGCATGTATGTTGCTTGATTGCATTGTTGTTGTTGTTGTTGTTAGGGGATCCATAGCAACCCTGTGCACATATATCTAAACACTGCTTGCTCCACCATTCTCACAATTGTTCCCATTTCTGGGTCCATTCCTGCAGCCAGTGTGTCAGTACAACTTTCTGATGTCCTTCCTCTTTGCTGTCATCCCTCCACTTCAGCAAATGAGATGTCCTTTTCCAGACAGACCAGTCTCTCTTGATCATATGCCCTAAGTGTGTAAGGCAAAGTCTTGCTACATTAAGAGAGTATATTTGCATCATACTCTAATCGATAGTTTCAGTTTGTAAGAGCTTGAAAAAGTTTAAAAGAAATAATATAATTTTACATGTTATGGTCTTCTCTAAACAGCTTCCTCTCTATATTATTTTACTTACTTTTCTATTTTCTTATAATGTAATTTTTAGATTATTTTTCTGCATTTAATGAAATGAAACCTAGTCAATTAACTTGCCCAAGTACATTGCAAAATTGGCAAACATAGAATATTAACTCGCGGAACTTTACTGCAATCTGAAGTTCATTCCACTTTTCTGTTTATTCAAGAAGATATCAACAATCGTGTTATAAAATTACACAATTTTGAAAATGTATCCCTTCTATCTAAGGGTTTATAATCTGGAGATGTTGTATCTGAATTGAAAAACATTATATAATGTTTATACTAATGTCTACAACATTTTGCCGTATCCCCAAATGACTGTACATTTCTATGAAAAGGAGAATTAACAGCATCTGTCAATTTATTACCAATAGGTACTGCATATAATGCAATTATCCTGTATGCTTATTAATATCTGTAATTATGTTAATGATCAAATATTCAGATAATCTTTAATAATCAATAAAGCAGCACATATACTATTTTATCATAGTATTTTTAAATATGCTAATAATTGTATCTTCCAAAAATCCATTACCTTTACAATTCTACATGTACCATTGTGGTTTTAAAATATTATTTTGTCTCCAGACTAACAAAATATTTCATGGAACAAAATATGCCTTGAAATTTCTACTTAAATTATTAATTATCTCTTAAATATATAAAATATTACTTACTGTTTGTTTTCATATGTCTTCTTTAGACTTACCATGAAAGAGGGTATCTTTATTATTGCCCTTTCTTAGCTTTTCCATTTGCAATAAATGTCAGGGGGTGTGAATATTTGACTTCGTCCAGCAATCCTTCCTTTAGACTATTCCAAAGTCAACCTTCGCTCCCATGCCACTCTACATTTATGCTGGCATGGGCGATTGGACATTCACTGCAGCCACCCAGAACTCACAGACAATGTTCATGTTTAATGGAGCTTCTTAAGGACAAACTAGGTCACCACAGTAAGGATGAGTGAATAATGAGAATCCAGCAATTGGTCCACAGCAAAGCCTCACTACAGCCTGCAGCCCTTGCTTTGATCCACCGCCTATCGGTTCTGTGATTTCTTAGCCTTCGTGGGCTGGAAGCCAGCATGGTAGTGCCTGCGCCTCACAGCCCCACAGTCTTGGGTCAAAAGAAAAGATATTTCATTCTATTTGTTGTTCTTCCAAGTCTCTGACTGGGTCATCTGGTCTTGGCAGCCTCTGCCACATTAAATTGACATCTCGGGCTTGCTTCTTCAATGGTCCTGGATCTGCTCTTTGTGTCAAAGATTGCTCTTGCACACAGAAGAATGGTCTTGATGGAAATGTAAAATTTGGTCATGTTAGCCAGCTACAGGAAAATGAGGAATGGTGTCCTTGTTAGAGGATGGACACACCTTCTATCTTGAGAAGCAATTGCAAAATGCCTCCAATGCTGCAGTACATCACTCCCCTATAATTCTACAACTAATCACATTGCCATACAGACTCAGCGCCAAACAGTGGTCTCATTATGTTCATCTTAGTGACCCAATAACAGAGAAGTCCACTCAGAATGAGATCATAGCCCTATCTAGAGTTGAGAATTAAAGTACAGCACATAGCACATAAGGTATTCGGGTTAGAAATGCCATGTCTTAATTGAATGAATCTCACTATTCTCCCAGAATAAAGCCACTGAATACATTTTTACTCCCCTGTTCTCTCCCACCAACACCAGCAGAAATAAAGTGGCCACAATTTTGATCTGAGTGATTCCTTTCTATAACTAATTTTAAAAAGAAAATTCAAATCTAATACTAAATTATGTCTAATAGTTTTAAATGTGCAAACTTTAAACACTAACTGCCTTTTCTGAAGAGAAGTATTTGACTTTCGTTGGTGCATTGGACAACCAACATCAGCAGTTCAGAATCACCAGCCCCTCCTTAGGATAATGACAAGGCCTTCCACTCCATAAAGAGTTAGTCTGGAAGCCTCACAGGGGCTGTTGTACCCTGTCTTGTAGGGTTTCTCTGCATTGACATTGAGTCAATGCTATGACATTGGGAAATTTATTTTTTTTTAATGTGAGACAATAATTGACTTATTTGATAAATCCTGTCATAGATTTCTGGTTCTGGAAACTGAATTGGAACCAGAGAGTGAAAATTCACATGTGCCTTTATCCACTGATCAATATTTTAACTGGGAGTTAAAATTTAATTTTAATAGTATAATAAATATCATTGAATAAATGGATTCAAGTGGCACTATTCTATTCAGAAACATGTCATAAATTTCTTCTTATTGAGACCTATCTTTCTGAAGGAAACTGCCTTTAGGGGTCCATTATTTTATCAACCTATGAAAATGCTTATCAAGAAAGCAGATTTATAACTACAAAGAGAGAGTATACTTATCCTACATCAATAATGAATTTATCACTCACTCCATCTATTGTGACTTAATCTCAATGAACACATTCTTTCATCAGAATTATTTCTACACTTCTTATTACTCTCTCTCTGTGGTGTTTTTTTTTGTCATATAGCAGTTCATTTCAAATGTAAATCACATTATGAGCTTCTTCTGTCACAAAGATTGTAATGATCCATGAATTATGAAGATAAAAATTCTGCATGGCTTGCCAGAATCTTGAAAACATATGCCTATCTGAACTCATTGCCTATGAATCCCACACTCCCTTGTGCTATTATGTATTACACTCAATGTCTCTTTTGTCTATCAAGGTTTCTAGCATTCACATCACCCTTCTACTTAATGAACTTTATTTTGTCATTTCCTTATCCTGGAATGCTCTTCTCAGTGAAATCCACATAGCTAACACTATCTCATCTTTCTGCTCAAATGTCACCGTAACAGTGGCCTACTGAGCAAGTTTTGATACAATTCGTAAAACAAAAGATCCTCAGAAAGAAAGGCTGTGGATCTACTATGGCCAATTAGTCACTGTAAGTCTTACTGACCCTAACAGTCCAATCCTGTGGTGCTTGAGGTCATCTTGAGTTAGGAATTAACTTTATATAAGAACCACATAGAAAAAAAAATGAACCACAGCCATAGTTAAAATAGTGTATATTAAATAAAAATAAAAATATATTGACTATATAAACATATGCTTACTTATTGCTACCATGATATTATATTCCCTATAGTAATCATTTATTATGGGTGTTTTAGAGTTCAGTTGTTGCTGCTGTTCTTGTTCTTGTTAGGTACTGTTTAGCTGGTTCCTGCTTGTGGTGACCTTATGCAAAACAGATTCAAACACTCCATGTTCCTGCACCTGTTCTCACACTCTTCTCCCATTTGAGCTCATGGTTGCAGGTACTGTGTCAACCCATCTCCACAGGGGTGGTCTTCTTTCCCACCCTTGCACTATACCAGAATGATGCACTTCATCAGGGACTAGTCTCTCCTGAAAACTTACCCAAACTAGGTTAGGCAATGTTTCACCATTCTTGCCTCTCAGGGCACTCAGGCTATATTTCTTCCAAGACAGATTGATTTGTTCTTTGGCAGTCCGTAGCATTTTGAATGTTTTTAGCAAGTGCCACAATAGAGATACATTGATTCTTCTTGTGTCTTTTTTCATCAATGCCCAACTTTCACATACCTATGCAGCAAATGGAAGTAAAATGGGCTGAGTCCTTCTGTTAGGTTGGGTTGACTAGAGAAATAAATCCACACATATAAGTGAAAGAAATGGGCTTTATATCAAAGGTAATTATATATCAAGAAAACATCCCAGTCCAACACAAGTCCATAAGTCCCTACTTAGTCCACATGTCGTTCTACATACTCATGCAATCGTATGCAATGATGTAGAATGCAGGAATATCAAAGGCTGGTGGGTATCAAAGGAGAAAGTTGTGTGGTTGTAATGTCAGTGGGAACATCACAGGGCTCTAGCAGATCATAGGATCAGCAAGCACAAAGGTGAAGCAAGGAGAGAGGGAGGTCCCTAGGGCCATCCTTATGAGAAAGCAACACCCACAAGGAGGCACCATCATGATCCATCTAATATCAGCAATGATATCCCCTTTTCTGTGTCCTCTTCTGAATCTGTTCTTAATCTTTGGCTGTTCCCAATCAGTGTACTGTCATAATTATTGTTGGTTGATAATCAATATGCAATATTTTCTTGCATATTATTTTAGTGATACTGTTCTATAAAGAGCATTCTGTTGGGTCACCTTTCTTTGGAATGTGTACAAATACAGTTCTCTTCTAGTCGCTTAGCCAAGTAACTCTCTTTCAAAGATCCATGAGTGCTTCCAATCTTTTATCAACTAGTTGAAGCACTTCACTGGACATTCCACAAGTACTTGGGACCTTGTTTTTGGCTAATGCCTTCAGTATAATGTGTGTTTCTTTCATTAACATTGGTACTTGCTTCTATACTATCTCCTAACAAGATTAAACATTAACTATTTTGGGGGGGATACTGTGACTCTGTGTATTCTTTTCTTCTTTTTTTAAGGTTCCTGGATGATTCATTATATTGTCCACATGTTGTAACTCTGTGCTTGAATTTTTTCTTCCAATATTGTAGCTCAATGCTTGAGTTCATTTTGTTTACAATATGCTGACAATTTCTTTCCCTTTTGGTTCTATGACTCTAACCCTTTTGTATTTCATGATAGTGTCATACTGTATCTTCTCAATCTACCCATTGAAATTTTCTGTTCAACTCTGACTTCATTTTTCTACTTTCCTGAACTGCTTCTCTATAATATTAAGAAATCTTCCACATTTCTTTTGACATCTATTTGGATCTTTAATCTCCTATCTTTTGAAGCACATTAGTTTCTGATTTTTCTTTTGATATTAATTCTTTGAACATATCATATCTATAAATTTACATAATACATTTAAGAATAATGTTTTCTCAAAATTACAATTTTCTCACATTAAAAATAAGTCTCATGAAACTCTATCTCACACAAACCCGACACAAACCCAAAACCCTATCTCACACAAACAAAATCTAGTTGATGTTCACTTTATCACGGGGTGATAAATCTTCTGAAATTCTTAAAGCAAGCGTTCAACAGGCAGTTGTGTAGCGATAATTATATTTATTATAACACCTATATAGAGATCATGAGAGAGAGAGAGAAAAGAGCATTAGAAGTTACATATATATCCTTTCATGGTACATGCTCACCTACACCCTGCTAGAGGTCCACCTGGAGAGGGAGACAGGAGAATGGCAGCCTGGATAGAGGCAGGCTGGTACAAAGCAGGCTTGAGAGAGGCAGGCTTCTGTGAGGCTGGCTTGTTCTCTATCCTATATCCCATACCTATATACCCTCTGGAACCAAGCCAGGCCCCTAATTACAAGCAAGGACATTCGTCACAGGAGAGGGCTATCCCAAGGGCCATACGGTGACAAGGGGGGTGATCTCAGGAATGTCTAAGTGACTATGTGAGGAGAGGAGTGAAAAGACCAGACCTTAATCTGTGAAGGTAGGTAAGCATTTCTATCAGGCTAGGGATCATTAACAATGACTCTTGGTTTAGGCCCACAGGCTTTGAGGGGAGCAAGCCATCATCCTAATAGCAGGGGAGTTAGCTCTAGTTAGACAACACAAAGGCCTTAAGTAACTGGAACTTCCATAACAAATGCTGGTAAATAGTCTGGTTAATCTTTGGGGCATAATAATTGCGGAGAAGTCTCTCTTCACCCCACAGTAGTGGCTCTATAGAACAAAGTGGAAATGCTCCTACAGGTTCTGAGAATAGATATTTACTGGCTTAGGAACTTCATCTTTTCTCCCATGAAATATCTTGAATAGATATTCATATGGAGACCAAAGTTCAGAGGGAGTGAAGTTTTGAGGAAGGAAAGAAAAGAATTACTGCCCTGAGATAAGAGGCATTAGGGTAAGGGAAAATTTGGAATGAGATAATACTTGTGGTTGCACAGAATGATGAATGTAAATAATGCTACAGGATTGCACATAAAAATGTTATAATGGAAAATCTTTTGTGATATATATGTTTTCATACACATCACACTTTTTCATTTTTACTTATGTTTTCATAATTTTTTTTGGCATCACTGCCCTCTGTTGGTGGGAATAGGAGGCCCAGTCTTGTTCCTGGAGAGCTGCTACTGGATTTGAAAATCCAACTAAGTGGGCTGCAGTCACAAGCACAACAACTATGCCACCGGGGCTTAGCCCTATTTTTTAATAATTTATTGGATTATATCTCACATTAATGCAAGATAATTGTTAAATAATACTCAGAAGATTTGTGTAATCATCACCAATTATAGAATCATTTTCAGAATATTTCCTTCTGGTACTGGTTGCTGTATCATTTCTTCCAAAACTGCCTGTTATGCTCCTAGGAATTAGCAATCCATTTACTGTTTATAAGTCAACCTATCCTGAATTTCATATGCAGAAAATTATGCAACACAGAAACAGATGAACATAGCCAACAATGACTGGAAAAAAATGAATAAGAAAAGGAAAACCTCAATCAAGAACAAAGCAGAAAATATTAAATATTGAAACAGCTTCAAAATGTGCGCAACGAATGATCGAATGATTAAAAAGATGTGTTCCATTTCATTTTGAAGTTTTTCAGCTTTCCTAGATGGGTACTGTTTACACTCTATGTTGCAATTTTTAATTGATGTTCAAACTGTTTCATCTTCTTTTGAATCCCGCACCACGAGCAAATGAAGGTCCCAAAGACTTTGCTCTTCACAGTCACATGGCCTTTACACTCTGAGGGTCTCGTCTTCTGGCACCATGGCTGACAATGTTTACATGCTGTCTTTAATATTTTCAGTGCGCAGTCTATTCCTTCCTGGTAATCAGTTACATATCTGGAAGTTCTGCTAAAATCTGTGTACAGCAGACACACAAGCAAGCACAGTAGGACAAACTGACAGGCAAGAGGAGCTGGATTCACTAAGGCATTCCCCCTAGTGAATGTCTCAAGCCTTTTTTTTTTTGGATGACCTTGGCAGTTTTAAATAATACTGGATAATAAATGCATTTTGCAGGATTTTACTCACTTGGAATCTTTTTAATGCACAGATATTTTGAAGGAAGAGAACCTAAATAAGGGTTGCTTTCATGATATGCATTTACTACTAGTGGGATTTAGTGACATTCATGTTGACCTTGACTACGTGGTGGAGGAGTATTTGCTAAGCCTATTCGCTGTGAAGTTACATGTGCATCTTCCATCCTATACTGCCCTTTTTGGGTGGAAACCACTAAGTGCATAGTGCACTTAATAGGTGGGAATTTATCCATCTCTTTGAAGGTGCATTATGTACATAAAGTATTTGTATTTTCTTCCTGTTTTAGATAACTCAGGTAATTTATTAAAATATGTAGAGGGCCCTGGATATTTATTTTATAAATTACATTGTATTCCTATACACCTTTACTTCACTGCTGAATATTCTTCATTGTAAACACGCTCTCTTATTGTGCACCGTGACTTTTAAGAATCCCCATTAATAGGTGCTATGTTGCTAGGGGCCATTGAGTGTATTTGAAACTTAAACTACCTTAAGCACTACAGAATGAGACACTGTTCAGTCCTGAACCATCTGCTCAATTCTTCCTAAGCTTGAGTTCAATGTTGTGTCTCTTTTCACATCCATTTTCACCATTTCTTTTTTTTCTGCCTTTTTGATGATTCTTTTCTTTCTTTGTGAATGATATTCTTGATATTTTCCCACAGCTTATCAGGTCTTTTGAAATTGGTATTGAATGTTAAATCTATTCTTGATGTATTCTTGAAATTCAGATGGTATAGTTTGTTCTCTTTTATTTCTTCATCTTTATCTTGAACTTATAAATGAGCACATGGTAGGATGATCCAGTCAGTCCTTGGCCTGGTTTAAACTGTCGATCTTGAGCTTCTACATTGCTTCTTTCCACAAATACAGCTAATCTTATTTTTGTGTATTTCATCTGGAGAAGTCCATATACATAGTCACCTTTTGTATTGTGAAAAAGCTATTTGGTGTAATCAAGTCATCAGCTTTACAAAATCCTATCATGTGATCTCCAAATTTGTTTTTATCACCAAGTCCATATTTTCCAACTGCTGCTTCTTCCTCTTTATTTCCAACTTTACATTCTGGTGGCTAATAATCATCGAAGCATCTTGATTGCATGCTTGATCAATTTTTACTTAAGTGATTGGAAGAATTCATCAACTTCATCATCAATAGCTTTGGGGGTTGGTTTATAAATTTGAATACTGTTTGTACATCTGTAGAGTATCTAAAATTTTAGTTAGTTATGTTTTTGTTGTAGTGCCTTACTTTCTTGCTCTGGTAGGGCAAGCTTACCCAGAATCACCTTGTTTGAATATTATCTTAATACACCTTCTTCTTGAGAAATATAATACCTTTTAAAGGAAAATGATATTAGAAACTAATATTATGGAGCATTCCAGTGTCTCCTTTTGCTATAAGTTACTGTGCCAATCGTCAGAAACTTCACACCTCATGCCCACCCTTAATTTTTAAGAATTCATCAAGTTCAGTATGAATATGTAGTTAAATCAAAACTGCCAATCTGTACTATCCCTATGGAAAATCGCTGTATCACTTAGAGTTCATTATCTCTACGTTGTTCATTCTTATTTCATTTTAGAGAATATTCCACTTATTTTTAAAAGCACCACCCTCACCCCACCGCCAACCCTCTCCTGAATGTGAGATAGTCCTGTTAATTTCCATGCATACTCACCACATTGAAGTCTATTCAGACTCATTGCCATCCGATAGTGCATGGCAGAACTCCCCATCAGGGTTTCTGAGACTGTAGTTCTTCACAGGGTTAGCAAACAATATCATTCTCCTGTAGAGGAGCTGGTGAATTTTTGAACTTCTGCCCTAGTGGTTATCAGCATAACATTGAACTCACTATGGCAGCAGAACTCAGACATTTTTTAAAGGTAAATTATCTTGTCAGATTCAATTTTCTTTCCTTGAATTCTCAAAATTTAATGTACTTTTCAGTTTAAATACTGTAGTCTAAAGTGTATGGGTCTTGAAAAAGTATTGATATAATGCATTTGCCAATCTATTGTTATGCAGAATGTTTTCATTGCTCCTCAAATTTCCTGTGCTTCCCATCCAAATTTACAGTGACTGATATTTGGATTGCCCATTTTCCCTATTTCAGAAAATAAATCATTGTAAACCACTCAGTCTATAATCTTACAGATTGACTTTGATTTAGTAATGTGCTTTTTAAAGTTCTTCCATGTCTTTTCTTTAATGTATAGCTCATTTTATTTTATCCTGGAATTATACTCCCCTATGGGTATTTGCCACACTTTTGTGGTCATTCAACTCATGAAGAGTTTCATGTATCTCTTACATGTTTCTTTCAGGAAGAGAACTTGATTATTTATTTTTGTTTTTATTAGTGTCTAATGATTATGAATTGATCTGTAAGCATTTCCTTACAGGTTTTGACTTAGATATAGTTGTCAAAATCTGTTGAGTATATGGTCAGAAACATGATTATTGAATTATGATGGAAGAATGTGCTTAGTTTTGTAGGAAACTTACCAGTTTCCAACGTGATAGTAGAGTCCATAGTAATTTATTGATGAAAGAGAGTCCTCATTGTGTCACACCTTCATCAGAATCATAATTGCTGGGTATTTTATTTTATCTTTGTATTTAGCCATGGGGGGTAGAGGATATGAGTTGGGCTGCTAACAGCAATTCAGCCATTGGAAACTGCCAGCAGTTCCATGAACTAATGATGAGGTTTTCTAGTTCCATAAAAACATACAGTATTATATAAACAAAACTGAATGCTCGCTAATGGATTCTCACTCAAACAGCCAAAAAAGATGGAGTAGAATTGCTCTCTGAGTTTCTGAGACTGAAAGTCTTGATGGAAGCAAAGCAGTCTTGCCTTTCTCCCATGGAGTGACTGGTGGTTTCGAACTGCTGACCTTTCAATTAGGTGCTAAACTTGTGACGCACTCTGCCAGCACAGAGCAGAGGTCCTGATAGAATTTATAAAAGGAAATATGAGAGCATGCCCTTTGTTCTTTCCCCTTTCTTCCTCTCTAGAATGCTTAGGTAATTTGTGTGGGATAGCAATCCTTTTATGATCTTACAAATGAAGCCAAGAAACCAGATGGAATTCTTAGTAAAAGCCTTCAGTGGCTCCATCAGCCTAACAGGGCTTCTTGTTATTGAGTGATAATATTTTGAGACTTTTTCACTGGGTGGTATGTGTTATATTTAAGTTTTCTTGTTATATTGTCCATTTAACTGTTATGTAACCCTTGTCTCTCATGATAAATCTTGCCTCAAAGACATTAATATTGTCATTTCTGCTTCTTAAAACATTGCCATTCATGAAAAAGTAAGAGCAGTTTATAAACTATGAAGGATTCATAAGGGACAGAGGGATAAAATCTGAGGATCCGATACCACGGGTTCAGGTAGAAAGAAAATGCTCAGAAAATGATGATGGCAACAAATGCACAAATGTGCTTGATGCAATGGCTGGATAAGAGCTGGATAAGTCCCCTATAAAATGATTTTTAAAGATAAAATAAAATAATACATTATGAAAAAAATTGTAGTCTTGGAAATTTACAAGGGCATTTATAACCTGTGTTATGGGTTTGGTATGAGTCAGAACTGGCACGATGGATCTGACGTAAGTTGTTTTGCTTGATTCTGCAATTAACTGATGAAAACATACTTTAAATATCTTTCTATGTGTTTATGTATCATGCATATCATTTTAGGGTCCATGTTTGTTCAGACCTTTTGTTCATTGTTTTGCTATATTTTGCTTTCCTTAATGTTGAGTGTTGTGGATTCTTTGTGAGTTTTGCATACAGACATTTGATTGGGATGTGCTTTACAAATATGTGTCTTAATCTGTGCTTGGCTTCTCATTCTGCTGAGAATTGCTTATTCTAACTTGATCTCATCCATCTTTTTCTTTTATGCTTTCAATAATAGATCTAAAACCTATGATCACACAAAAAAGGTCTCCTATGTTTTTCAACAGTTTTCTAGTTTTACGATTTCCAATTGCACCTCAATATGTTTTCATTTATTTTTGTGTGTGACAGCTGATAGGGTCGTCGTTAGGTTCTCGTTCAGATTGTTTCACTTGTGAACATCCAATTGTTCCAACACTCTGTGGAACTCCAAGAACAGCCTTTGCCACAGAATTGTCTTTGGTTTGCTTTTTGTCAAAGAAAAAACACTAATCCAAACCCACCGTCGGGGAGTGAAATCCCACTCGTCACCACCCTCCATAGGCTTTCTAAGGTTGTATGTCTTATTTATCTGGAGGAGATATCCTTTGAATAAAACAGTGCACTAAATAAACAGTCTAATTTTGGATTTTTCTTAGCTTTCCATACTGTCCAGTTGATTATATCATACTGATTCTGTTGTCAGTAAATTGCTCTCTGTTTGTTTAAGAATTAGATTAATGAATACATCGCCATCTGTGGCAATATTAAATTTTACTCCCGCCCCCCGTCATAAAGAACTAAAATTGGGCTTATAAGCATTCTTAAAGTCATGACATATAAACAATTTACTCTAAACAGTGTTTTTTTCCACTTAGGACTGTTTGAAATGATTCACTGTTAAAACATGTACTCAAACATCTTGAAAAAAAGCACACCTTCATGGTTCTTCTTCTTACTTGTTCTATTCCAATTTCTAGGTGATTTAATAATTGAAATCATCTAACATCCATGACAGCCCCAAAAAGACTATCTTTGTAGGAAAGGATGGCACAATATGGTTTTGTCATTTGTTGCCATTCTTTACCCAACTCATGAAGCCAATATCCTTTTTAATTGAAAGTAGATGTTCTTCATATTTCAAGGAAATTCATCAATGAGCATTTATTTTCCTAAGTTGGAGCCACTATTCTTAAAAATGGCAGTGTTTTTAATTTTGTTTTGTTCCCTCCCCATCCAGATGTAGACAATAGTAAATATATTTTTACTGTTATTGTGTTAGAGTATTAGCTAAACCTGGTGTAGGATACCATTTTAGACCAGTGAATATTTGTATTTTCAAATTCTATTTTATGGAATTAATTTTTACACCATTTACTTAGAGAAGCATAAAATCTCCAAACAAAAACCTGACAAGAGTGAAACTTTAAGATCTTAAAACAAATAAATATGTAGATGATTTCACAGATCACAAATTCTTATCAAATGTAAAGATCAAAGTAACTATTAAATATACATGTCTAACATGTATCCACATATAAATGTATCATAAACATAAGTAAGCATCAGTTATTCTGACCAATATATTTGCGAAAGCACATATCCCCAAATATTGTCTTGAGTATGTGATAGCCCAAATTGAGTGTTCTCTCATATTGCAAGACAAGATTCTTATACGTGTGCTACATTCTTAATTACACTATTAGAATTATCTTTCTCGGACTTTCTCTCCTAGAATCATGGCCCAGTTTATCCGTAACCTGGTGGAGAAGGCTCCGGGGATGGTCAATGCTGCTGTGACTTACTCGAAGCCTCAATTGGCCACATTTTGGCACTATGCCAGGGAGGAGCTGGTTCCTCCAACCCCTGCTGAGATCCCTGCAGCTATTCAGAGCCAGAGAAACAAAGTCCATAGTGCTAAGACTGGTCGCTTCAAACAGCTCACAGTGAAGGAAGCTCTGCTGAATGGTTTGGTGGCCACTGAAGTGTGGATGTAGTTTTATATTGGCGAGATCATAGGAAAACAAGGCATCATTAGCTATGATGTTTGAAGACCAGTCTTTAACATCTGATTGTTTTGGCTTGCTATTCGAGTTTTTTTTTGGACCATGTTTGATCAGTCTACTCTAATAAAATAAATCATTCAAAAAAAAAAAAAGAATTGTCTTTCTCATTCGCATGAAAAATGCAACTAGATCTGATTTTTGAAAAAAAAATCAACAGAAAATTATATATTTTTTTATTTTTTATTTTATTTTTTATTTATTTATTTATTTTTAGGCATCACTGCCCTCAGGTGGTGGGAGTAGGAGGCCCAGCCTTTGCTCCTGGGAGCCGGAATTGAACCTCCATCCCAGTGGGCCACAGTCACTGCGCACAACCACTACGCCACTGGGGCTCAGCCCAGAAAATTATAAATTATTTCATTTAACTTGCCAAACTCTGATTTCTCACCAGAGAATGGATTTTAATTATATCACCATTTTCTATAGCTTTGATTACTGCAATTTTTGAACAAATGATGAGTGTGAACATTTTTGCCAATGGTGCCATCCTTAACACATTTTCTTAAGCATGCTATTTAACATTTTCCTTGTTGCTATTATTTGCACACAAATCTCATAAAACATATATATCATGCATCGTTTATCTTAGAAATTTTCTCAGCAAAATTTGAGCCATTAAAATGCCTTACCTGAGTTGATTTTTTTTGTGTATAGATAGAAATAATGATCAGAAAACAGAGGCACAGTTTAAATTTGATGGGATATTGTGTTCTATAGCATTCTACTTAATTACAATAATGCACATTTTTCTCTTTCACAAATAGCCAACAGACATATTTTCTCAAATGCATTTGAAATATAATTAAGGGAACAAGGGAATAATAGCAAAGCAATTTTCAGTTTTTAAAGTTAACAAGCTTCAAGTGAATTCCCTGATTACAAAATCAAAGCTAAACCAAATTTAAAATATTGTACTTTATAATTCATCTGATGGTATTTATTTATCAACAAAAATGTTCTTAAAATGCAGAGCATTTAAGGCTGATAGAGATAATTAAGGATGCAAATTTAGTAATCAGCTTGTTGCTATTGAAGGAATAAAGGATTTGAAGAATTTGTAATAAACCCTATGGGATATGAGCTTGCTAACTTTAAAGGAAATCAAATATTACAAATGCCTCTTAAAATGCACTTTGTCTAAGAGTAGAGGAGTTCAATGGTGTTAAATTGGTCACAGGAGTTTTACATATATATATATATTCCATTATATACATATTCCATTAATGATCAAGAAATATTCCCAGAATTATGATAAATATAAAGGATATATTTAATTAAAATGCTTCAAAGTTCAAACAAATATTTATTATTTACATATCTGATTGCTGTATGTAACTTCATTTTATTTAAGTAAAATATAATATTTATTTCCTTGTTAATATTCCATCTGTTCAAAAAGAATTGCACTCTTTCAAATGATTTACTTAATTTCTTACAGTTGAACAATATACAATACCTCTATTAGCTTGTTTATATAATGGGAAAATAATTCAAACTCATATGTGACTCTAGGCTCACATTACGAATTATGCAACTTGGACACACACCAATTAACCAATTAATTTTATAATTACATAGCAAGTATTGGCCATGTGTCACTCATGGTTTTATACATGGCACAATGATTTACAGAAAAGATGGTATCATTCAACTTCTTATATAGGGGGAAAATAGTCAAAACATATTAACCATTAAATGGAAAAATAATTAAAGGAAATAAATGAATGATATAGAAAGCAGTAGCTACTGAATATGAAGTTATAGGATTTAGAAAATAATTGTTATAAAAGACTTCTCAAGGAAGCAAAATATGATCTACATATGTTCGGTAGACTATGGTATATATTTGCAAACTATAAAGAAAAACAATAAGACGAAGATGGCTATGGGTGATCTTGGTTAATAGTGATCCAGTTCAGAATGTACGTAAAGCAAAAGTCTTGCATTAGAGAATTTTTTACTGCATGAAAAAGGGCCTTCAGGTGGGCACATATGGGACAATGCTACCCACCAGTGGTATGAACTTCCCAAATATCAAACTCACCGCTACCAATTCCATGCTGATTCACAGTGACCCTCTGGGACAGAATAGCACTGCCTCTGTGGGTTTCTGAGTCTGGAACTTTTTGAGGAGTGGAAGACCTCTTTTTTACTGGTGTTATTGACCTTCAGATCTTCCAGCGAGCAGCCTAAGCTAGGCAATCCATTGTTATTAGAATCCATTAAGTCAGATCAGACTCACAGCAACCCTCTGTTCAACCGAACAGGAAGCACGTGCTATTAGAAGAATTATTATTCTGTTTCAGCCCATTGTTCCCACAACTGTTCTGATCCATCTTGTCAAGAGTCTCCGTCCTTTTCTTGGACTCTCTATGGCCATGAGCATGGGATCCTTTTATAGGGTTTGGTTTATCCAGCTACCACGTCTTACGTATGACATTTGAGCTATGCATCCTTTGAGACAATTTATTTCTTCTTTGGAAGCCCAGGGTAATTCCAATAGTCCTCATGAACACAATAATTGGCATGCATCGATTCTCTTTCTGTCTTCCTTGTTTATTCAACTTTCACATGCATGTGAAAACACCATGAAAATACCATGGCTTCTGCCAGGCACATCTTATATTTTTATTTGAATCCATCATTACAGCCAGTGTGCCAATCCACTCGATTGAGGGGCCTCCTCTTTTGAGATGCCCTCCAGTCCTCTACTGCGCAAACCATACATCCTCTCCCCCCCCCCCCCC